>SJYW01011333.1:151566-176443 GCA_006410735.1 Raphicerus campestris
GGACGGTGAGAAAAACAGAGGAAAATAATGACATGAGACCTCACAAAGGTCAGGTCACGGACTCAGGGACACATGGGAGCTGGTTGGAAATGCAGAATTTGGGGCCCTACCCACACAAACCAAGTAAAATCTATATTTTAATAAGATCCCTGGGCAATTCCTAAGCACAGTGGTGTTTGAGAAGCATTCCCTTAACTGTCCATTGCAGGCTGCTTAATATCAGAAGAAGACGAGATGCCGTGAGAGAAATTCACAACCTGTCCTTACCTGGGCAACATCAGACAAACTGCAAAGCCTGTCCGACTGTCATTTCTGAATCTGAAAAATGGAGATGATGATACTAATGACAGACCAAGTAACGAGAAATGCAAAAGTGCCACTTTATTATTTTTTTAAATTGAAATATAGTTGATTTATAGTGCTGTGTTAGTTTCAGGTGTACAGCAAAGTGATTCGGACACACACACACACTGTTGTTGTTCAGTTGCTAACTTGTGTCCAACTCTTGATGACCCCGTGGCCTGCAGCACACCAGCCTCCTCTGTCCTCTGCTATCTCCCAGAATTTGCTCAAATTCATGTCTACTGAGTCAGTGACACTGTCTAATCATCTAATCCTCTACTGCCCCCTTCCTCTTTTGCCTTCAATCTTTCCCAGCATCAGGGTCTTTTCCAGTGAGTCTGTTCTTCCCATCAAGTAACCAAAATATTGGAGCTTTAGCATCAGTCCTTCCAGTGAGTATTCAGGGTTGATTTCCTTTAGGATTGACTGTTTTGATCTACTTGCCATGCAAGGGTCTATCAACAGTCTTCTGCACCATAATTCGGAAGTATCAATTCTCTAGCACTCAGCCATTATTGTGATCCAACTCTCACATCTGTATATGACTATTGGAAAAACATAGCTTTGACTATATGGACCTTTGTTGGCAAAGTGATGTCTCTGCTTTTAATACGCTGTCTAAATTTGTCGTAGCTTTTCTTTCAAGGAGCAAGTGTCTTTTAATTTCATGGCTATAGTCAACATCCTCAATGATTTTGGAGTCCAAGGAAAGAAAATCTGTCACTGCTACCACTTTTTCCTCTTCTCTTTGCCATAAAGTGATGGGACTGGATGCCATGATCTTAGTTTTTTGAATGTTGAATTTTAATCCAGCTTTTTCACTCTCCTCTTTGACCTTCATCAAGAGGCTCTTTAGTTTCTCTTCACTTTCTGCTGTAAGGGTGGTGTTATCTGCATATCTGAGGTTATTGATGTTCCTTCTGGCCATCTTGATTCCAGCTTGAGCTTCATCCAGCCCAGCGTTTCCCATGATGTACTCTGCATAGAAGTTAAATAAGCAGGGTGACAATATACAGCCTTGACATACTCCTTTCCTGATTTGGAACCAGTCTGTTGTTCCATGTCCAATTCTAACTGTTGCTTCCTGACCTGCAAACAGATTTCTCAAAAGGCAGGTCAGGTGGTCTGGTATTCCCATCTCTTTCAGAAGTTTCCACAGTTTGTTGTGATCCACACAGTCAAAGGCTTTAGCGTAGTCAGTGAAGCAGAAGTAGATGTTTTTCTGAAATTCTCTTGCTTTTTCTGCAATCCAGCGGATGTTGACAACTTGATCTCTGGTTCCTCTAACTTTTCTAAATCCAGCTTGTACATCTGGAAGTTCTCAGTTCACATACTGTTGAAGCCTGGCTTGAAGGATTTTTTAGTATTACCAAATGGCAATCCACTCCAGTATTCTTGCCTGGAGAATCCCATGGACGGAGAAGCCTAGTAGGTTACAGTCCACGGGGTCACAAAGAGTCGGACACGACTGAGCGACTTCACCTTCACCTTCACCCTTCTAGCAGGTGAAATGAGTGCAGTTGTTCGGTATTTTGAACATTCTTTGGCAAAGCCCTTCTTTGAGACTGAAATGAAACTGGAATGAAAATTCTAGTTCTGTGGCTACTGCTGAGTTTTCCAAATTTGCTGTCATACTGAGTACAGCAGTTTATTAGCATCATTTTTGGATTTGAAGTAGCTCAGCTGGAATTTCATCACCTCCATTAACTTTGTAGTAATGCTTCATAAGGCCCCCTTGACTTCATACTCCAGGGTGTCTGGCTCTAGGTGAGTGACTACACCATCATGGTTATCTGGGCCTTCATATATCTTTTAAAAATTTCCTGACAAATAACTCACAGGCATAAACCAGTATATTGTGTGTGTGCTCAGTTGCTCGTTTATGTCCAACTCTGCAGCCCCATGGACTGTGAGATTATCCTGGCAAGAACACTGTAGTGGGTTGCCCTTTCCTCCTCCAGAGGATCTTCCCAACCCAGGGATTGAACCCACATCTCCGGTGGCTCCTGCATTGGCAGGCAGATTCTTTACCACCTAGCCACCTGGGAACCCTGAACCAGTATATTAGTGACCCTCAACTGGATATACAGAAATAAATCTGCTCAGAAAACAGGTAATTAATGAGGAATTCCTCTGTGCACCATTCAAAAAGGAAGAAAGATTTCCTTCAAAGCTAGTGAGTATTTTATTAGTCTTTGTTTGCTTAAATTGCTGCTTAATCACAGTACCCGCTTTAGATGTCTTAAAGTTTGATGTATATTGAGCAATGTCAGATCACTCAGACATCACTGAGCTCTTCCGTGTTACCTAGGGACTTCACATTATTTTTCAAGCACACAAAAGACCATAAAAAGCAAAAGCCAAAGAAAGCCCACTAGAACAAATCGAATCTAATTTCTTCTTACTCTTCATGCTCCAGGAGGCAAAGTGAATCACGAGATGCTCTCTAAGCACCCACAGTGTATGAGGCCTCCAATCTGTAATATGAACCATGGTCACCAACAAGGAGGGTGGATCCAGTCTACCACTACAGTGGTTCTCCGGGCCACCTAAGGCCATACTTATGACTTCACAGCTGCCATTTCTACCTTGTTACAGTGAGATGTACTCATGCTTCTATTGATGAATGAACCTCAAGAAGATATTGTGATTGGCATACATTTGAGAGCAGTCCCAAAGATGATATTAGTATATTATTTATCAAAAGGCAAGATTTGATTCAGAGCCCTGGTTTGAATTCTCTTGAGTCATACATGAAATTAAAAGACTCTTGGCTCCTATAAGAAGACCTATGACCAACCTAGACAGCATATTAAAAAGCAGAGACATTACTTTGCCAACAGAGGTCCAGCTAGTCAAAATCTATGGTTTTTCCAGTGGTCATATGTGGATCTGAGAGTTGGACTATAAAGAAAGCTTGAGCGCTGAAGAATTGATGCTTTTAAATTGTGGTGTTGAAGAAGACTGTTGAGAGTCCCTTGGACTGCAAGGAGATCCAACTAGTCCATCCTAAAGGAAATCAGTCCTGAATATTCATTGGAGGAACTAATGCTGAAGCTCCAATACCTTGGCCACCTGATGCAAAGAACTGACTCATTTGAAAAGACACTGGTGCTAGAAAGATTGAAGGCTGCAGGAGAAATGGATGACAGAGGATCAGATGCTTGGATGGCATTACCTACTCGATGGACATGAGTTTGAGTCAAATCTGGGAGTTGGTGATGGACAGGGAAGCTTGGAGTTCTGCCGTCTGTGGGGTCGCAGAATAGGACACGACTAAGTGACTGAACTGAACTGAGTTGATTATACAGCAAATTCCCATTGGCTTTCTATTTTACATATAGTAGTGTAAAGGTATCCATGCTCTCTATTCATCCCGCCCTCTCCTTCCTCTCCCCACTCCTGTGTCCATCAGTCTGTTCTGTACGTCTGTGTCTCTGTTAGAAAGAAAGTAGAGTTGCTCATTCGTGTCCGACTCTTTGCTACCCTATGGACTGTAGCCTACCAGGCTTCTCTGTCCATGGGATTTTCCAGGTAATAGTACTGGAGTGGGCTGCCATTTCCTTCTCCAGGGGATCTTCCCGACCCAGGAATCAAACCCGGGTCTCCCGCATTGTAGACGGACGCTTTACCGTCCGAGCCATGTCTCTGTTGTTGCTGCTGCTGCTGCTGCTAAGTCACTTCAGTCGTGTCTGACTCTTGCCCTGCAAATAGGTTCATCAATACCATCTTTCTAGAGGTTCAGGAGGGAGGGGATATATCTTCATCTATGACTGATTCATGGTGAGGTGTGGCAAAAATCAATACAATATTGTAAAGGAATTTTCCTTCAATTAAAAATGAATTTATAAAACATTAAGATTTGAGATTGGAATTGTGTGCACACCACAGTTACTGCCTTTGCAGCCATTTTTCCTTTACCGTAACTTGATTATGATAATCATTTGAAAAAAGCCACACTTTGTACACTACCGCAATGGCATTAGCACATGATGCATTCAGTTGTTTTGAGTTCCGTCTTGTTCTTTGCCAGGAGCCCCCGTTGTTTCCGGGGAGCCGATGCATAGAGGACATTGTCCTGGGACAGGTCCAGCTCTGTGTGTAGTGAGGAACGTGTACACGGTGTGTGGATCAATCCCTTAATGAGTGGAGACCTTCCTAGAATATGAGTGTTTATGTCTCTCACTGTTCACTCACTCACATTTACTTGCTGCCCCACCCCACCCACCTGTCCTGTCCCTCCTTCTCTCTCAGTTTACATATCAGTTCTCAAACTCATTTCCTACTGACACCGGGCAGGTAATGAAAATTAACAAGGTGGACTGGGCTTCAGGGCAGGGAGGAGGTGGTGGCGTCCTAGAGGAACTTGAGAGCTCTAGAGGCCTTATCTAAGGCAGGCAGCTTCCACTGAGCCCTCATCTTCCAGCGTTTAAAGTTTGTTCAGAGAGTAGATCCTAAAAGATCTCATCACAAGGAAAAAACCTTTTTGGGTTTTTTTNAAATGGCAATCCACTCCAGTATTCTTGCCTGGAGAATCCCATGGACGGAGAAGCCTAGTAGGTTACAGTCCACGGGGTCACAAAGAGTCGGACACGACTGAGCGACTTCACCTTCACCTTCACCCTTCTAGCAGGTGAAATGAGTGCAGTTGTTCGGTATTTTGAACATTCTTTGGCAAAGCCCTTCTTTGAGACTGAAATGAAACTGGAATGAAAATTCTAGTTCTGTGGCTACTGCTGAGTTTTCCAAATTTGCTGTCATACTGAGTACAGCAGTTTATTAGCATCATTTTTGGATTTGAAGTAGCTCAGCTGGAATTTCATCACCTCCATTAACTTTGTAGTAATGCTTCATAAGGCCCCCTTGACTTCATACTCCAGGGTGTCTGGCTCTAGGTGAGTGACTACACCATCATGGTTATCTGGGCCTTCATATATCTTTTAAAAATTTCCTGACAAATAACTCACAGGCATAAACCAGTATATTGTGTGTGTGCTCAGTTGCTCGTTTATGTCCAACTCTGCAGCCCCATGGACTGTGAGATTATCCTGGCAAGAACACTGTAGTGGGTTGCCCTTTCCTCCTCCAGAGGATCTTCCCAACCCAGGGATTGAACCCACATCTCCGGTGGCTCCTGCATTGGCAGGCAGATTCTTTACCACCTAGCCACCTGGGAACCCTGAACCAGTATATTAGTGACCCTCAACTGGATATACAGAAATAAATCTGCTCAGAAAACAGGTAATTAATGAGGAATTCCTCTGTGCACCATTCAAAAAGGAAGAAAGATTTCCTTCAAAGCTAGTGAGTATTTTATTAGTCTTTGTTTGCTTAAATTGCTGCTTAATCACAGTACCCGCTTTAGATGTCTTAAAGTTTGATGTATATTGAGCAATGTCAGATCACTCAGACATCACTGAGCTCTTCCGTGTTACCTAGGGACTTCACATTATTTTTCAAGCACACAAAAGACCATAAAAAGCAAAAGCCAAAGAAAGCCCACTAGAACAAATCGAATCTAATTTCTTCTTACTCTTCATGCTCCAGGAGGCAAAGTGAATCACGAGATGCTCTCTAAGCACCCACAGTGTATGAGGCCTCCAATCTGTAATATGAACCATGGTCACCAACAAGGAGGGTGGATCCAGTCTACCACTACAGTGGTTCTCCGGGCCACCTAAGGCCATACTTATGACTTCACAGCTGCCATTTCTACCTTGTTACAGTGAGATGTACTCATGCTTCTATTGATGAATGAACCTCAAGAAGATATTGTGATTGGCATACATTTGAGAGCAGTCCCAAAGATGATATTAGTATATTATTTATCAAAAGGCAAGATTTGATTCAGAGCCCTGGTTTGAATTCTCTTGAGTCATACATGAAATTAAAAGACTCTTGGCTCCTATAAGAAGACCTATGACCAACCTAGACAGCATATTAAAAAGCAGAGACATTACTTTGCCAACAGAGGTCCAGCTAGTCAAAATCTATGGTTTTTCCAGTGGTCATATGTGGATCTGAGAGTTGGACTATAAAGAAAGCTTGAGCGCTGAAGAATTGATGCTTTTAAATTGTGGTGTTGAAGAAGACTGTTGAGAGTCCCTTGGACTGCAAGGAGATCCAACTAGTCCATCCTAAAGGAAATCAGTCCTGAATATTCATTGGAGGAACTAATGCTGAAGCTCCAATACCTTGGCCACCTGATGCAAAGAACTGACTCATTTGAAAAGACACTGGTGCTAGAAAGATTGAAGGCTGCAGGAGAAATGGATGACAGAGGATCAGATGCTTGGATGGCATTACCTACTCGATGGACATGAGTTTGAGTCAAATCTGGGAGTTGGTGATGGACAGGGAAGCTTGGAGTTCTGCCGTCTGTGGGGTCGCAGAATAGGACACGACTAAGTGACTGAACTGAACTGAGTTGATTATACAGCAAATTCCCATTGGCTTTCTATTTTACATATAGTAGTGTAAAGGTATCCATGCTCTCTATTCATCCCGCCCTCTCCTTCCTCTCCCCACTCCTGTGTCCATCAGTCTGTTCTGTACGTCTGTGTCTCTGTTAGAAAGAAAGTAGAGTTGCTCATTCGTGTCCGACTCTTTGCTACCCTATGGACTGTAGCCTACCAGGCTTCTCTGTCCATGGGATTTTCCAGGTAATAGTACTGGAGTGGGCTGCCATTTCCTTCTCCAGGGGATCTTCCCGACCCAGGAATCAAACCCGGGTCTCCCACATTGTAGACGGACGCTTTACCGTCCGAGCCATGTCTCTTGTTGCTGCTGCTGCTGCTGCTAAGTCACTTCAGTCATGTCTGACTCTTGCCCTGCAAATAGGTTCATCAATACCATCTTTCTAGAGGTTCAGGAGGGAGGGGATATATCTTCACCTATGACTGATTCATGGTGAGGTGTGGCAAAAATCAATACAATATTGTAAAGGAATTTTCCTTCAATTAAAAATGAATTTATAAAACATTAAGATTTGAGATTGGAATTGTGTGCACACCACAGTTACTGCCTTTGCAGCCATTTTTCCTTTACCGTAACTTGATTATGATAATCATTTGAAAAAAGCCACACTTTGTACACTACCGCAATGGCATTAGCACATGATGCATTCAGTTGTTTTGAGTTCCGTCTTGTTCTTTGCCAGGAGCCCCCGTTGTTTCCGGGGAGCCGATGCATAGAGGACATTGTCCTGGGACAGGTCCAGCTCTGTGTGTAGTGAGGAACGCCACACGGTGTGTGGATCAATCCCTTAAAGAGTGGAGACCTTCCTAGAATATGAGTGTTTATGTCTCTCACTGTTCACTCACTCACATTTACTTGCTGCCCCACCCCACCCACCTGTCCTGTCCCTCCTTCTCTCTCAGTTTACATATCAGTTCTCAAACTCATTTCCTACTGACACCGGGCAGGTAATGAAAATTAACAAGGTGGACTGGGCTTCAGGGCAGGGAGGAGGTGGTGGCGTCCTAGAGGAACTTGAGAGCTCTAGAGGCCTTATCTAAGGCAGGCAGCTTCCACTGAGCCCTCATCTTCCAGCGTTTAAAGTTTGTTCAGAGAGTAGATCCTAAAAGATCTCATCACAAGGAAAAAACCTTTTTGGGTTTTTTTTTTTTTTGGTATCTATATGAGATGATAGATTATCAATAAACTTACTAAGGTAGTCTTCACAGTATATGTAAGTCAAACCACTATGCTGTAATCCTTATACTTAATGCTGCATATCAGTTATAATCTCAGCAAAATGAGAGAAAAGACTTCACTGTGTAAAATTTAAAATTTTTGACACATTGATATGTACTATACATACCAATACAAAAATCTGGCTGCTGGCTTATGCCTTCAGGATAGAAGATTAGGCAAAGTGAACTTCTGCTCCCTTCAGGCATTCCAAATCTGTGGCATTTATGTCTACAGGAAGTCATAAATGTTTATGTTTGTCTTGTTTGAATGCAGTCTTTGCTTCCCCTATTCTTAAATATAAGAACAATAATTTTATTTTGTGTAGTGTATCATGACATATAAAGTGCTTTTTATATATACTGTCTGTTTTAATGTACCATCACCATTTAAGTTCAAGGTTGGGTTATTTTCATATGGTTGTGCCACGCAAAATCTTCAAGCTCTTTTACAAAGGGTCATCTTACTAATATTCTCAAAATCTGTCTTTTCTCTTTGATTCAGTAATTGCCTTTGTTTCGTTGGCTTTTCTCTTCCATTCCTTTGTAGTTCTGGAATATCCTCTCAGGCTACCTTACGCATAGAACATCACGTTCGCAAATTACTCATTCACTGAACCTATTTTGGTTGACACTGTTGCTGCTGCTGTTCTTTTCTGTTAATAGAACATCTTGTATATTTCAGTCGACTCCTTATCTTTGGGGCCAGAAGGGATTGTGTGAATGTGTGTGTGTTTCCTTTAGTAGCTATTTTTTTAAAAACTAGTATGCTAGATTACCCTGTGTAGTATGGCCTCTCTCCTGCCCCCAAATCCTCACTATAGGGAGAGAGGTAGACGCAAATGTCTGTGTATTTGCAGTGAAACTAGGAGAGATTTTTCCTCTGTCATTTATTTTATATCTTCTTAAAGTCATTTGCATAACTTTTATAATAAGGTAAAAGTGTTTTGATGTTCTCTTTTTATTCCTAAGCTCATTAAACCCTCCCCTTGCCTTCATAAATGGCTATAGAACTGGAATCACTTTCCTTCCCATTCTGTTTCTTTTTACATTATAAAAGTCGTAATTGGTTATTTTCTCCCCACCTGCTTATCTTGAAAAATTTCAAACTCACAGAAAAGTTGCAAAGATTGGAAAACAATGGCTATATTCGCGCCCCCTTGGCTCACTGATTGTTGGCATTTTTTCACAGTTCTTGCATTCTGATTCTTTCTCTGCCTCTGTATATGAGTGTGTGTGTTTGCACCATTTCAAGGGTGACTACAAATTTTAAAAACTCACATTTTATTTAAAATGTAGACTATTTTGCAGCTTAAATCTTTAGGAGATAGTATCCAGTTGATGTCCTGGACAGCTCTTCTTACAGAGCTGCCCTTTGGTTCCGTGTAGTCTCATTGAGCACAAATATTTGCAGTATATGAGCTTCCCAGCTGACGCTGTGGTAAAGAATTCATCTGCAATGCAGGAGATGCAACAGACAGGGGCTCAATCCTTGACTTGGGATGATCCCCTGGAGTAGAAATGGCAACCCACTCCAGTATTCTTGCCTGGAAAATTCCATGGATAGAGGAACCTGGTGGGCTTAAGTCCACAGGGTCACCAAGTTGGACACAACTGAGCTACTGATTGCGTGCACATGTGTGCACACACCCACACACACATATTCACAGTGTATAGCCAAGGTCATCTAGAACATGGTACTTCTAGAACATAATATTTCTGATTTAGGAATGAGTTATCATAATTTCATTATATATTTGAAGTATCAACCAAAGTTAGAGCAGTTTTCTCCAAAATGTCCAGTGCTATCAACTGTCCTGAACTTACTGAACAGTAAGTTCTTAGGTAAAAGAAATCTAACTCAGTCTAATGACTTGGAAAATGCTGATAATAATCTCTATGTCATATATTGCCACAGTGTTCTGGAGTTTACCTCCATTTGGTTCCATAGTGTTGCATAGTCATTGACAAGGCAGTGATAGTCCAGGCTCAAATACTGACGGTACTGCTTACTAAGTGGGGGCTTCTCTGGCAGTNGAATGAAAATTCTAGTTCTGTGGCTACTGCTGAGTTTTCCAAATTTGCTGTCATACTGAGTACAGCAGTTTATTAGCATCATTTTTGGATTTGAAGTAGCTCAGCTGGAATTTCATCACCTCCATTAACTTTGTAGTAATGCTTCATAAGGCCCCCTTGACTTCATACTCCAGGGTGTCTGGCTCTAGGTGAGTGACTACACCATCATGGTTATCTGGGCCTTCATATATCTTTTAAAAATTTCCTGACAAATAACTCACAGGCATAAACCAGTATATTGTGTGTGTGCTCAGTTGCTCGTTTATGTCCAACTCTGCAGCCCCATGGACTGTGAGATTATCCTGGCAAGAACACTGTAGTGGGTTGCCCTTTCCTCCTCCAGAGGATCTTCCCAACCCAGGGATTGAACCCACATCTCCGGTGGCTCCTGCATTGGCAGGCAGATTCTTTACCACCTAGCCACCTGGGAACCCTGAACCAGTATATTAGTGACCCTCAACTGGATATACAGAAATAAATCTGCTCAGAAAACAGGTAATTAATGAGGAATTCCTCTGTGCACCATTCAAAAAGGAAGAAAGATTTCCTTCAAAGCTAGTGAGTATTTTATTAGTCTTTGTTTGCTTAAATTGCTGCTTAATCACAGTACCCGCTTTAGATGTCTTAAAGTTTGATGTATATTGAGCAATGTCAGATCACTCAGACATCACTGAGCTCTTCCGTGTTACCTAGGGACTTCACATTATTTTTCAAGCACACAAAAGACCATAAAAAGCAAAAGCCAAAGAAAGCCCACTAGAACAAATCGAATCTAATTTCTTCTTACTCTTCATGCTCCAGGAGGCAAAGTGAATCACGAGATGCTCTCTAAGCACCCACAGTGTATGAGGCCTCCAATCTGTAATATGAACCATGGTCACCAACAAGGAGGGTGGATCCAGTCTACCACTACAGTGGTTCTCCGGGCCACCTAAGGCCATACTTATGACTTCACAGCTGCCATTTCTACCTTGTTACAGTGAGATGTACTCATGCTTCTATTGATGAATGAACCTCAAGAAGATATTGTGATTGGCATACATTTGAGAGCAGTCCCAAAGATGATATTAGTATATTATTTATCAAAAGGCAAGATTTGATTCAGAGCCCTGGTTTGAATTCTCTTGAGTCATACATGAAATTAAAAGACTCTTGGCTCCTATAAGAAGACCTATGACCAACCTAGACAGCATATTAAAAAGCAGAGACATTACTTTGCCAACAGAGGTCCAGCTAGTCAAAATCTATGGTTTTTCCAGTGGTCATATGTGGATCTGAGAGTTGGACTATAAAGAAAGCTTGAGCGCTGAAGAATTGATGCTTTTAAATTGTGGTGTTGAAGAAGACTGTTGAGAGTCCCTTGGACTGCAAGGAGATCCAACTAGTCCATCCTAAAGGAAATCAGTCCTGAATATTCATTGGAGGAACTAATGCTGAAGCTCCAATACCTTGGCCACCTGATGCAAAGAACTGACTCATTTGAAAAGACACTGGTGCTAGAAAGATTGAAGGCTGCAGGAGAAATGGATGACAGAGGATCAGATGCTTGGATGGCATTACCTACTCGATGGACATGAGTTTGAGTCAAATCTGGGAGTTGGTGATGGACAGGGAAGCTTGGAGTTCTGCCGTCTGTGGGGTCGCAGAATAGGACACGACTAAGTGACTGAACTGAACTGAGTTGATTATACAGCAAATTCCCATTGGCTTTCTATTTTACATATAGTAGTGTAAAGGTATCCATGCTCTCTATTCATCCCGCCCTCTCCTTCCTCTCCCCACTCCTGTGTCCATCAGTCTGTTCTGTACGTCTGTGTCTCTGTTAGAAAGAAAGTAGAGTTGCTCATTCGTGTCCGACTCTTTGCTACCCTATGGACTGTAGCCTACCAGGCTTCTCTGTCCATGGGATTTTCCAGGTAATAGTACTGGAGTGGGCTGCCATTTCCTTCTCCAGGGGATCTTCCCGACCCAGGAATCAAACCCGGGTCTCCCACATTGTAGACGGACGCTTTACCGTCCGAGCCATGTCTCTTGTTGCTGCTGCTGCTGCTGCTAAGTCACTTCAGTCATGTCTGACTCTTGCCCTGCAAATAGGTTCATCAATACCATCTTTCTAGAGGTTCAGGAGGGAGGGGATATATCTTCACCTATGACTGATTCATGGTGAGGTGTGGCAAAAATCAATACAATATTGTAAAGGAATTTTCCTTCAATTAAAAATGAATTTATAAAACATTAAGATTTGAGATTGGAATTGTGTGCACACCACAGTTACTGCCTTTGCAGCCATTTTTCCTTTACCGTAACTTGATTATGATAATCATTTGAAAAAAGCCACACTTTGTACACTACCGCAATGGCATTAGCACATGATGCATTCAGTTGTTTTGAGTTCCGTCTTGTTCTTTGCCAGGAGCCCCCGTTGTTTCCGGGGAGCCGATGCATAGAGGACATTGTCCTGGGACAGGTCCAGCTCTGTGTGTAGTGAGGAACGCCACACGGTGTGTGGATCAATCCCTTAAAGAGTGGAGACCTTCCTAGAATATGAGTGTTTATGTCTCTCACTGTTCACTCACTCACATTTACTTGCTGCCCCACCCCACCCACCTGTCCTGTCCCTCCTTCTCTCTCAGTTTACATATCAGTTCTCAAACTCATTTCCTACTGACACCGGGCAGGTAATGAAAATTAACAAGGTGGACTGGGCTTCAGGGCAGGGAGGAGGTGGTGGCGTCCTAGAGGAACTTGAGAGCTCTAGAGGCCTTATCTAAGGCAGGCAGCTTCCACTGAGCCCTCATCTTCCAGCGTTTAAAGTTTGTTCAGAGAGTAGATCCTAAAAGATCTCATCACAAGGAAAAAACCTTTTTGGGTTTTTTTTTTTTTTGGTATCTATATGAGATGATAGATTATCAATAAACTTACTAAGGTAGTCTTCACAGTATATGTAAGTCAAACCACTATGCTGTAATCCTTATACTTAATGCTGCATATCAGTTATAATCTCAGCAAAATGAGAGAAAAGACTTCACTGTGTAAAATTTAAAATTTTTGACACATTGATATGTACTATACATACCAATACAAAAATCTGGCTGCTGGCTTATGCCTTCAGGATAGAAGATTAGGCAAAGTGAACTTCTGCTCCCTTCAGGCATTCCAAATCTGTGGCATTTATGTCTACAGGAAGTCATAAATGTTTATGTTTGTCTTGTTTGAATGCAGTCTTTGCTTCCCCTATTCTTAAATATAAGAACAATAATTTTATTTTGTGTAGTGTATCATGACATATAAAGTGCTTTTTATATTTACTGTCTGTTTTAATGTACCATCACCATTTAAGTTCAAGGTTGGGTTATTTTCATATGGTTGTGCCACGCAAAATCTTCAAGCTCTTTTACAAAGGGTCATCTTACTAATATTCTCAAAATCTGTCTTTTCTCTTTGATTCAGTAATTGCCTTTGTTTCGTTGGCTTTTCTCTTCCATTCCTTTGTAGTTCTGGAATATCCTCTCATGCTACCTTACGCATAGAACATCACGTTCGCAAATTACTCATTCACTGAACCTATTTTGGTTGACACTGTTGCTGCTGCTGTTCTTTTCTGTTAATAGAACATCTTGTATATTTCAGTCGACTCCTTATCTTTGGGGCCAGAAGGGATTGTGTGAATGTGTGTGTGTTTCCTTTAGTAGCTATTTTTTTAAAAACTAGTATGCTAGATTACCCTGTGTAGTATGGCCTCTCTCCTGCCCCCAAATCCTCACTATAGGGAGAGAGGTAGACGCAAATGTCTTTGTATTTGCAGTGAAACTAGGAGAGATTTTTCCTCTGTCATTTATTTTATATCTTCTTAAAGTCATTTGCATAACTTTTATAATAAGGTAAAAGTGTTTTGATGTTCTCTTTTTATTCCTAAGCTCATTAAACCCTCCCCTTGCCTTCATAAATGGCTATAGAACTGGAATCACTTTCCTTCCCATTCTGTTTCTTTTTACATTATAAAAGTCGTAATTGGTTATTTTCTCCCCACCTGCTTATCTTGAAAAATTTCAAACTCACAGAAAAGTTGCAAAGATTGGAAAACAATGGCTATATTCGCGCCCCCTTGGCTCACTGATTGTTGGCATTTTTTCACAGTTCTTGCATTCTGATTCTTTCTCTGCCTCTGTATATGAGTGTGTGTGTTTGCACCATTTCAAGGGTGACTACAAATTTTAAAAACTCACATTTTATTTAAAATGTAGACTATTTTGCAGCTTAAATCTTTAGGAGATAGTATCCAGTTGATGTCCTGGACAGCTCTTCTTACAGAGCTGCCCTTTGGTTCCGTGTAGTCTCATTGAGCACAAATATTTGCAGTATATGAGCTTCCCAGCTGACGCTGTGGTAAAGAATTCATCTGCAATGCAGGAGATGCAACAGACAGGGGCTCAATCCTTGACTTGGGATGATCCCCTGGAGTAGAAATGGCAACCCACTCCAGTATTCTTGCCTGGAAAATTCCATGGATAGAGGAACCTGGTGGGCTTAAATCCACAGGGTCACCAAGTTGGACACAACTGAGCTACTGATTGCGTGCACATGTGTGCACACACCCACACACACATATTCACAGTATATAGCCAAGGTCATCTAGAACATGGTACTTCTAGAACATAATATTTCTGATTTAGGAATGAGTTATCATAATTTCATTATATATTTGAAGTATCAACCAAAGTTAGAGCAGTTTTCTCCAAAATGTCCAGTGCTATCAACTGTCCTGAACTTACTGAACAGTAAGTTCTTAGGTAAAAGAAATCTAACTCAGTCTAATGACTTGGAAGATGCTGATAATAATCTCTATGTCATATATTGCCACAGTGTTCTGGAGTTTACCTCCATTTGGTTCCATAGTGTTGCATAGTCATTGACAAGGCAGTGATAGTCCAGGCTCAAATACTGACGGTACTGCTTACTAAGTGGGGGCTTCTCTGGCAGCGCAGTGGTAAAATAATCCGCCTACCAGCGCAGGAGCTGCAGGTTCAATCCTTGGGTCTGGAAGATCCCCTGGAGAAGGAATGGTAACCAATTCCAGTATTCTTACCTGGGAACTCCCATGGTCAGAGGAGTGTGACCAGCTGTAGTCCATAGGGTCAAGAAAGATTTGGACATGAAATAACGACTAAAAAGCAACTAGCTATGTGACCATGAACAAGTTATGAAACCTCTCTGTGGTTGTTCCTTCATCTGCAAACTGGAGATGATAACAGAATACATGAAAAAAAAAAAATAGTGACGATGAAGTGATATAACTCATGGCACACAGTAAGCTTTCATATTATCATTAACAGTTTTCATTCCTGTTCACCACATGCAGATCTTGTGTGATTTTTGTAACTTCCATCTAGTCTTCATGACTCCAGCTTCTTCCCATTCTAGCCCATCCTGTCTGCCCCTCTACTTGGCCCTTGGGTGACAGGGTCAAAATACCAGCTTCTTCTTATGTGAAATTGGCTTGGACTCAAGGCCAAAATGTGTTTTAGTCTTCTTTTCTCCCAAGTTAAACTTAATTTGACCCCTGCAGGCTTCACCAAAAGGGCCTGAGCATGCCCTAGTCTGCACACCTCTGTCAGCACTAACATGATCACAGTACTTCACTGCTCAGAGACCCTCTGTCTTCCCATTCCACACCAGGTAAGACCAGAGTCCTCAGTAATCATCGCTGCCACTAACTGAACTTCTTAGTTATGTGCCAGATAATACATTTTCTGCGTTATTTCATTTTGTGCATTTAATTCTCAAACCACTCTGCTGAGTAAAGGGTTATTATCCATCTGCAATTTATAAATAAGAAACTAAGGCTCAGCAACATGAAGCAATTTCTTGGTCACCATAGCCCTGTTGGGAAGCAGTCAGTTGGGCACTGAGTCTGGGCTGACGTCTGCAAAGCCTGTCCTTTCAAAGTATGAAGCTGCACCTCCCTTTCAGCCTGTGTGTGAGCTCTGGTTATCCAGGTCAGGAGACTTGTTTTCCCTCTGTGCTCGCCTCTGATTTACCCCCAGACATCTGTACTTTTTATCGCTCCCTGAACATGCTGTGTCCTTTGAAGTTTTTTTCTGTTTTTTTTTTCCTTGCTGTTCACTTTACCTGGATTATGTTTCCCCCCTATTCCGTTCATGTATCCTTCCATTTGTCCTTTATGATCCTGTTCAGAGGCCACGTCCTCTGGGAAGCCTTCCCTGATACTACCCACTTTTCTTCCCCAAAGTTGTTCCGATCTATATTATATTAGTAATTTGTAGAAGTCATTTGTGACATCTTTCTGTTTGCCTGTATTATTAGTTCTTTTAAGGACCAGATCGTACAGTTTTTTGTCCCTGAACCTCAGGTACTTTGATGATGCTGATAATAAAATGATGATGATTATTTGGACAATGGTTATNTTCCATTCATGAATCCTTCCATTTGTCCTTTATGATCCTGTTCAGAGGCCACGTCCTCTGGGAAGCCTTCCCTGATTCTACCCACTTTTCTTCCCCCAAAGTTGTTCCGATCTATATTATATTAGCAATTTGTAGAAGTCATTTGTGACGTCTTTCTCTTTGCCTGTATTATTAGTTCTTTTAAGGACCAGATTGTACAGTTTTTTGTCCCTGAACCTCAGGTACTTTGATGATGCTGATAATAAAATGATGATGATTATTTGGACAATGGTTATTGTTCATTAAATCCCTCCTTGTGTCACATACAGTGCTGGCTGCTTCGTATGCACTGTCTTGGTTTCACAGACTCCAAGAGACACACTTTCAGGATCTTTGTCTACTTAACTATAAAGTGGGAATGAGGACATTCATAATTTTTTATTGAGAGTTGTTAGGAAAGAATGGAGCCAGGATTCACAGGTCTGTCAAATTCCAAAATGATCCTCTTTTCCACCACACAGTGCTGTCTGCTCTGCACGTAGCAGATAGTCAGGAAATACCGGTGGCATTCTTTTGCACCCCCAGCTCTGCCATTTCTGGTACGTGTTAAGAAGGACACTCAAAAGCAAAACTAACAAATATCTTTGTACATGTAGGAAATGCTTAAGCCAGTTTGTCCATGGCACTTTGTAACATATTTTAGTTCAGTATACAAATAACCAACTTTATTTTTTAGCTTAAATTGCCATAAAATTGTATTGGCAAGTATATTATAGAATGCACACTGAGAGAAATATTCAGTGGTATTATAGAATTTTATTCTTCTCAGAAGTTTTAAAAAATTTTCCTGTGGTCTTGTTAGTTCATGGAATTCAGAGCTTGGTGTAGATGATTTATTGCCGCAAGCTTCATAAGGATTTGGTTATTATAGAATCTATATAATTCAGTGCTTTTCCATGGATCTCTAGGGTCTTGTGGGAGTGAGGCTTCTTTGTGAGCAAACTCTCAAGAGTTATTGATAGTAATTCATCGACATTGTCATCAAATAAGTTGTTGTCCTGAGATGGTCCATTTGGAGATTATAAGCAAAGAGCTTCTAGTATTGGGTAGAAAGTGGTTCACATGTCCCTACCTTCTCTGAATCCTTTTAAGTGTGAGTGTGAAGTCGCTCAGTCGTGTCCGACTCTTTGCGACCCCATGGACTATAGCCTATCAGGCTCCTCCATCCATGGAATTTTCCAGGCAAGAGTGCTAGAGTGGATTGCCATTTCCTTCTCCAGGGGAACTTCCTGACCCAGGAATCAAACCCAGGTCTCCCGCATTGCAGGCAGACGCTTTACCTTCTGAGCCACCAGGGAATCCTTTTAAACTTCCTAGTTTTTTAATAACCGTACATTTATATTTTATCTTTAAGGTAGTATAGAATTTGATGCTCTAACCCCTTATTGGGGCTTCCCTCATAGGTCAGTCAGTCAAGAATCTGCCTGCAATGCAGGAGACCTGTGTTTTATTCCTGGGTCAGGAAGATCTCCTGGAGAAGGAAATGGCATCCCACTCCAGTATTCTTGCCTAGAGAATCCTATAGACAGAGNGTAGTATAAAATTTGATGCTCTAACCCCTTATTGGGGCTTCCCTCATAGGTCAGTCAGTCAAGAATCTGCCTGCAATGCAGGAGACCTGTGTTTTATTCCTGGGTCAGGAAGATCTCCTGGAGAAGGAAATGGCATCCCACTCCAGTATTCTTGCCTAGAGAATCCTATAGACAGAGGAACCTAGCAAACTACAGTCCATGGGGTCGCAAGAGTTGGAGATGACTTAGTGACTAAACCACCACTAACCCCTTATTGAAACACAGAAAAATAGTAGAAAAGAACATAGACTTCGGAGTCATATTGTACCAGTATAGATGTCAGTGGGCATATGCTGTCACTTCTATGANGCAGACTACAGTCCATGGGGTCGCAAGAGTTGGAGATGACTTAGTGACTAAACCACCACTAACCCCTTATTGAAACACAGAAAAATAGTAGAAAAGAACATAGACTTCGGAGTCATATTGTACCAGTATAGATGTCAGTGGGCATATGCTGTCACTTCTATGAAGCCTACTTCCTTAGCTATAAAAATGGGATTTACACATATAACATGAGGGCTGTAGTTAACAATATAATGTGTATTTGAAAGTTACTAAGAGAGTCAATCTTAAAAGTTAACGTCTTAAGAAAAAAAATTATATCAAGTTATGGATGTTACCTGGACTTATTGTAATTATTTTGTAGTATATATACATATGAAATCATTCTGTACTACACCTTAAACTAGTACAATGTTTTATACACACACACACACACACACACGTCATATCAATAAAACCAGAAAATTTTTAAATAAAAGTGTTTATAATATTTACTTTGCTTAGTTATTGTCAACTAGTAATATTTAATATAAAATTACTAAGTGATACCTAGCACTACCAGTATCATTAATAGAAATAAGTCAGATTTCTTTTTTTTCCTTTGAATTCAAGGTTTTAACTAGTTGGAAGGATAAGCCATCCATGAAAATTGTATTATAAGAGTTATTTTGTTTGCCAGGACTAAAATAATGATATTTCTATCAAAATAATCTTTTTTTCCAAATGCTCTAAGTGGTTATCCAAGACTCTGGCTAGCACCCTTCCATGTGAACTATTATCAATTCAGACAGTTATCACTCTAAAGCAGTGCTCTAATGAAAACTCCCTGGGGAATCCTTAATTTCCCCCATTGAATTAGTTGTCAATTCACTTCAATAAAAAGAAAGTCTTGTAAGCCTTGGGTACTGAGTGGGCACTGGGCATTGGCTTCCCTGATAACTCAGTTGGTAAAAATCTGCCTGCAACGCAGGAGACCCTGGTTCGATTCCTGGGTTGGGAAGATCTGCTGGAGAAGGGATAGGCTACCAACTCCAGCATTCTTGGGCTTCCCTTGTGGCTCACCTGGTAAAGAATCCCCTGCNATTGGCTTCCCTGATAACTCACTTGGTAAAAATCTGCCTGCAACGCAGGAGACCCTGGTTCGATTCCTGGGTTGGGAAGATCCGCTGGAGAAGAGATAGGCTACCAACTCCAGCATTCTTGGGCTTCCCTTGTGGCTCACCTGGTAAAGAATCCCCCGCAATGTGGGAGACCTGGGTTTGATCCCTGGGTTGGGAAGAAGGGAAAGGCTACCCACTCCAGTATTCTGACCTGGAGAATTCCATGGACTGTATAGGCCATGAGGTCCCAAAGAGTCGGACACAGTTGAGCTTTGCTTAAGAAATGAAGTGTCTAAGAACATATTGATTATTTTTTCTCTGCTCTATGTAACTCATTTTAATATGATACTGTTTAAAAATTGCATGCATTTTACATCATTTTTAAATACCTAATATGGTTTGCTTTAAGCCATTTCAAACCTACATTTTTCCTCTCAGCAGGAAAAAAATAATAAACCCAGCAAAGTGTCTACATCCGTCACCACGTTTGATTACTGGAGTTAGAAACCACTGAGTCTTTTTCTTTTCAGTGTACCCCTTGTTTTGCAGAGAAGAGCTGGTGTCCTCCGAGGACCTGCTGGAGTGGCTGCGGCCTTTCTGTGCCAACGATGCCTGGCCCGTGCGGCCCCGCATTCACGTGCTGCAGATTCTGGGACAGTCGTTTCACCTGACTGAGGAGGATGGCAAGCTCCTCGTGTTCTTTAGAACAGAGGCTATCCTCAAAGCCACCTGGCCCCAGAGACAGGTGAGGGTGCATCTGATGGTCACGTCCTGATTCCTTTAAACCCCCTTCAAGTGAATAATCAGCTTGTTAATGCAGTCTTCCCATTGTGTTCATCGGTACAGCTGTGTAGCGGTTAAATATGTGCAACACAGTTTGTTTTTACTTTTCCGTATGTTTGGATATACAGAGTAGATGATGCCTCAGTCACCTGACATGTATATATAATTTTTCTCTTCATAGGATACAGTCAGGGTTTTTCACAGCATCAGTTAATTAGGGTACCTCGCCCTTTCCCTGGAGAGATACAGGTCTAAGTGGCGATGGAGTGTGCAGTTGAGCCCATTCATTTTGTCGTGCCCTGCCCAGGCACTCACACGCCCTCTCTCCTATATGTCGACAGACACAATGCAGCAGAGACATAAGATCTTGGTTTCTTCATTTCGTCTGCAAGGCTCACTCAGTCCATCACCTCTCTGGATCCTTCCCTGACTGTTTCAAACTTAACTGAACTTTGAACTCCACACGTCTGATCTATTTTTATTTTTATTATTATTATTACTTCTGCTTCTTAAAGTTTTGTCTTCCCATTACCTGAAAACTCAGAAACCGTGGAGGATATACTTAGCATTTTTCAAAGCCCTCTAAGAATGCTGTGCACACATTCAGAGCTTAAATGATTGTTGACTAAGTGAAAATGCTAATTCCTAAATCAAAGAAATACGGTGCCTGTTGAATTTTGGCTTAGATGCTAAACTGATGCATCCTGAAGATATTGTATCTAAGAGTCAGCACTTAATCAAGTGCTTTAGCTTGCAGACTATAGGCTAATAAAAGCTAGGAAGTAAGACTTGCTTTCTCATCTGCAAAAGAGCTTCCTGGAAGTCTGACTGCAGCCCAGTTTACCTTCTCATTTTAAAACTTTGCATTATAATTTCTGTTAGTATCCTTATTACTTCACTTAAAGAACAATGACCCTCCTTTAAAAAAAAAAAAAAAAAGAACCAAACATTAAAAATATCTCAAGACTCATCTCAGGACATCTCCTGAATTACCTTCTACATTCTTATTTCCCTCTGTGAGAGAAATAGGTAAATACTATCTATTCTTCAGAGTTAGAGAATTTGAGATCAAAAAAAGATGGATTTATCGAATATTCTCTAATCCTGCCACATTGCTAAAACAGTATATTAAAGCCACTAATATCTGAATGATACTCTGAAGCATCATGACTGTATCAGATTATTTAGTCTTAACATTTTGCTTTGAATTGCATTAAGAGACCACTAACAGGCTTTCTCAGGAGCAGTCTGTGAACAGAAGTGCACTGGGCCGTGACAGACACTCCAGGCCCCTGGTGTAGTGGATGTTAGACGTATGTGTGTGTTTTCAGCAGACCCGAAGTTTCATGTAGCATTCCTGAGGTTAAGCAACAAACTAGGTCATGTTATTTTCAGCAAGTGGAACCTTAGGTTCCGTCTCATCCTGAAACAAATGAACGCTCTTACTTTTAGGCATTTTTCTGACAGACCCTCCATTTTTCAAGTTCTCACCCTTTTTTCAATTTTCTCTTCCTTGATGGCTGGAGCCTGGCAGGACAATGAAGCCTGTTTCTCTCAGGCCTTACTTTGTCACA
Source organism: Raphicerus campestris (assembly GCA_006410735.1). Taxonomy (NCBI): domain Eukaryota; kingdom Metazoa; phylum Chordata; class Mammalia; order Artiodactyla; family Bovidae; genus Raphicerus; species Raphicerus campestris. Next base: position 173,453 of record SJYW01011333.1, read on the forward strand.
TCAGATCCATGCGCCAGAAATATTATGAAACAGCGTGGAAACCAGGAAAGGGGGACAATACCCATTTCATCTATCATGTTGAAACATTGGAACATGCACTTTGATTTGGCTGTAAACACTTGAGAAGTCATATAAGCATACCCACTGCTTTTATGCTTTCCTCAACGTTCCAATTATATTCATAGAACAAGTTGCAACTGTTATATGACTTGTGTCTCCACCCTCTCTCTACCATTATTTACAATCTCGGAGAAGATTCTTACACTATGAGCCGTGGCTGCTTGGTATGTGAAGTGGAGCCTTGAACGAGAGGAGACAGAGGATGCCTTGCTCAGTTCTGTCATTTCTTTGACATGTGTTAAACTCTTGTTTTCATCCCCATGTCCCAAACACCTAGAAGACCCCAAACTGTTGTTTGCACGGGCTCTTGTTTTCTTAATTTTTCCCTATCTCCATCTCCATTCTCCAAGGCAATATTAAGGAGAGAGATGGATTCTTACAGAGCAAAGATAAGAACAGATAATGACACTGCAGTGTTCAATTACCAGAAAATGTGGGACTGCTACCTTCACCGTGGCTGGTAATCCTCTTAGGCAGACTTTGCATACATCAAAGAGGGGCTTAATATTTAATTATCCTCGAGGTGCCCAAAGTAGTGGCCCCACAAATCAACGTGTTGCCAGGAAACCAGCCAGCTCCTGCAAAATTCAATACACAGTCTGTGCAGCCTGCTACCTCACTGGTTCTCAGAGAGACGGCGATTTCTGCTTTTATAATGTTTAGTTAACAGAATTAAAAATTCAGAGGCCCTCAATTTTCAACAGCATGAGAGGCCTTCCTTTTCACCCCAGAAATGTGCTCCAATGTGGAGGGCAACAGGGAGGCAGAAGGAGGGGAGAAAGAACCTTAACAGGGGGAGGCGGAGAATGGACTATGTTAATTCTCTTGGTACAAATTGTCTTGAGTTTTTCAGGTTTTGTAATTTTCTAGTTAACTGGTGCATGAAAAATATGGGTAAAAATACTGATGTTTCTTTAAAAAATTCCATATCCCATCACCTCAGTTTTTTTTCTGGTTTTATGTAAAAAAAAAAATTCACCTAAGAAAAGAACATTGTAAAATTTCAGTCTGAATTTGTGGTTATAAGTGATCAACAGAAAAATGAGTTTAAGACCATTTTCAACCTCATTACAAATTCATCTATACATGGAAGGACATATTAGTCCTTCTGATCAGAGGCCAACTTGGTGACATTTGCTGAAACATAAACAAAATACTCATTTTTTTGTCAGAGCTCAGACAAAGATCAATAGGAAGGAAGAGTTACGTGTGCAAAGGTTTATTTAGTTCCATACAAAAGATTTACTGTAACCTTAAGTGTGTTCAAAGCTAGGACTCATTGTCATAAATAATTCTCTTAATCAAACATAGGATATTATTTGATGTTAAAAATATGTATTCACATAAGTGTATCTGTAAGAGGCGTGAAATCACAATCCTAGAACTAGAAGACATGTTTGAAAGCACCCTTGTTCAAGAGTCATATTTTATAGAGAAGGATGTCCAGAAATGAAGAAGTCACATCCTCAGATTTTAGCGTAAATATCATCATTTCCAAAATGACTACATCGGGTCACAACCTATTTTGTGAGGTTTTTTTTTCTCTTCTAATTACTTACCATTATCTGCTGACTTCTTCCTGCTTATCTGCCTGTCTATTATGTGATGTCTTTTTTCTTCCATTAGAAAACAAATTCCATGAGAACAAGGAACCTACAGACAGTAAATATTTGTTGAATTAATGAATATTAAATCTTAAAAGCCCTGTCCAAGGTCACCTTTAAAGTGGCAAGGCCGGGAATCCTGACATTCAGTCCAATGTTCTTGCTGTGAATGATGATTAGACCATGCTGCTGCACCCTTATATGCAAATAAAATGATCTGCTTGGAATAATGGAAGTGTTTCCTTGCAGAGTGGCCTGGTGCTTTTAGATTGAAACTATTTTGTATTAATTTGCCATATTTTGCTGACAGTGATTTCTGATCAGCCAGTTGCTTCTCATGTGGAAGCAAACAAATCCTAAGCATGTTTGTCCAGATATGAGTGAGAGATCAATGTGCCCTTTTCCCTAAAATGACTAAAGTTGAGCACGCATCTGTATTACTGGGTTCTGCAGATGTTTGGAGACCTTAAGAAGGTCCCTCCTTACGAAAAACAGGTTCTTCCTCTTAATTTCACCCTCTGGTCACTGGCATCCTTGGGGAAGAAGAAGGGACTGTGGAATGTCTCCTAGAGTGCACGTCACTGTATCTCAGCTTTAAAACGACCTTGCAAAGTAGTTACCATTTGCTCCCGTTTAGATGAAATCCCATGAGGTCACGTGACCTACCCAGCTTGTGAGCAAGAGATCCTTGTGATCCAGAAGCCTGTGTACTGCTCTTCTTCCTACTTGCCAGGGGGATACATTGAGCAGTAACATTTGTGTTGTGTTTTATTGTTACTGTGTTGTCTCTTTCTTTTCCCACAGTCACTCTGTGTGGATAGAATGTGATTAAGTGTGAAGAATCAGGAGTTTGATTCAGAGCACAGAAAGCAGTGCTTCATCTTTTTAGCATTTTTAACTCTCTGAGTACACCGCATTGTGTTACGTTAACTGCTGCTAGCTAAAATTCTGAAAAATGCCATGACTACTATTGTTTGAACCGAACATCATGTGAAATATTCATGGGAGAGTCTCCAAACATAGATTGTGCACCTATGCTCTGGAGATAGACAAAGCAAGTAGTATGAAAAACATTTAGGCTTTTCACCGTGTAGACCTGCTTTCCAGTCTCAGCTTCATCACTCAGTAGCTCTGTGGCCTTGCAACAGTTACTGACCCTCTTACCACCTCAGTTTCCTCGTGTGTAAAATGGGGATAATAGATAAATGCTGTGAGAGTTAAATGAACCATCCATGCAAAGCTCCTACTCCAGTCCAGGTAGATAGAT
>SJYW01011333.1:176852-246700 GCA_006410735.1 Raphicerus campestris
AAAAAAAAAAATTCACCTAAGAAAAGAACATTGTAAAATTTCAGTCTGAATTTGTGGTTATAAGTGATCAACAGAAAAATGAGTTTAAGACCATTTTCAACCTCATTACAAATTCATCTATACATGGAAGGACATATTAGTCCTTCTGATCAGAGGCCAACTTGGTGACATTTGCTGAAACATAAACAAAATACTCATTTTTTTGTCAGAGCTCAGACAAAGATCAATAGGAAGGAAGAGTTACGTGTGCAAAGGTTTATTTAGTTCCATACAAAAGATTTACTGTAACCTTAAGTGTGTTCAAAGCTAGGACTCATTGTCATAAATAATTCTCTTAATCAAACATAGGATATTATTTGATGTTAAAAATATGTATTCACATAAGTGTATCTGTAAGAGGCGTGAAATCACAATCCTAGAACTAGAAGACATGTTTGAAAGCACCCTTGTTCAAGAGTCATATTTTATAGAGAAGGATGTCCAGAAATGAAGAAGTCACATCCTCAGATTTTAGCGTAAATATCATCATTTCCAAAATGACTACATCGGGTCACAACCTATTTTGTGAGTTTTTTTTTTCTCTTCTAATCACTTACCATTATCTGCTGACTTCTTCCTGCTTATCTGCCTGTCTATTATGTGATGTCTTTTTTCTTCCATTAGAAAACAAATTCCATGAGAACAAGGAACCTACAGACAGTAAATATTTGTTGAATTAATGAATATTAAATCTTAAAAGCCCTGTCCAAGGTCACCTTTAAAGTGGCAAGGCCGGGAATCCTGACATTCAGTCCAATGTTCTTGCTGTGAATGATGATTAGACCATGCTGCTGCACCCTTATATGCAAATAAAATGATCTGCTTGGAATAATGGAAGTGTTTCCTTGCAGAGTGGCCTGGTGCTTTTAGATTGAAACTATTTTGTATTAATTTGCCATATTTTGCTGACAGTGATTTCTGATCAGCCAGTTGCTTCTCATGTGGAAGCAAACAAATCCTAAGCATGTTTGTCCAGATATGAGTGAGAGATCAATGTGCCCTTTTCCCTAAAATGACTAAAGTTGAGCAAGCATCTGTATTACTGGGTTCTGCAGATGTCTGGAGACCTTAAGAAGGTCCCTCCTTACGAAAAACGGGTTCTTCCTCTTAATTTCACCCTCTGGTCACTGGCATCCTTGGGGAAGAAGAAGGGACTGTGGAATGTCTCCTAGAGTGCACGTCACTGTATCTCAGCTTTAAAACGACCTTGCAAAGTAGTTACCATTTGCTCCCGTTTAGATGAAATCCCATGAGGTCACGTGACCTACCCAGCTTGTGAGCAAGAGATCCTTGTGATCCAGAAGCCTGTGTACTGCTCTTCTTCCTACTTGCCAGGGGGATACATTGAGCAGTAACATTTGTGTTGTGTTTTATTGTTACTGTGTTGTCTCTTTCTTTTCCCACAGTCACTCTGTGTGGATAGAATGTGATTAAGTGTGAAGAATCAGGAGTTTGATTCAGAGCACAGAAAGCATTGCTTCATCTTTTTAGCATTTTTAACTCTCTGAGTACACCGCATTGTGTTACGTTAACTGCTGCTAGCTAAAATTCTGAAAAATGCCATGACTACTATTGTTTGAACCGAACATCATGTGAAATATTCATGGGAGAGTCTCCAAACATAGATTGTGCACCTATGCTCTGGAGATAGACAAAGCAAGTAGTATGAAAAACATTTAGGCTTTTCACCGTGTAGACCTGCTTTCCAGTCTCAGCTTCATCACTCAGTAGCTCTNTCACAGTCCAACTCTCACATCCATACATGACTAGTGGAAAAACCATAGCCTTGACTAGACGGACCTTAGTCGGCAAAGTTAGACATAAAAGGGCATCCAAAACAACCCAGAATACTGGGTTCTACTGTGGGACTTATGAAAAGAAAACCGACTCAGAGCTCCAACAAAGCAAAAAAGACCTCAAAGCATCCTTTCAGCACTGCTCTTCCTCAGCTGATCTGTTATCTGCTACCAATAACTTAGGTGAAACGTTACCCAAGCCCAGTTGCTGATACTGCGTCTAATAAAGAGGTGGGGAAGGAAAGGGATGATCCCCAGCAAAGCCACGTGAAGCATCCACTCACCTCAGCAGGCAGCATCTGCTCGGTGTTATACAGAGAGCGGCAGATTTCCAAAACTTCATTCCCCAGCCCTTCCTTGTTCTCCGTTGTACATCTGGTGAGCATCACTGTGGCCAGTCTCACCCACGGATTATTGGTCACGCTGGTTTGAAGGGAGAAAAATGCAGGCATTGAAACAATGAGACTTAGGATGATTACGGTAAGAAATTTAAAAATAGAAAAGAAATCCCACTTGTTCAAGTAAAATGTTTTGGTAAACTGCAATCATAATCAGGATGATGCATTTCTTCCTGTATCTCTTGGAGAAAAGACCCCATAGACAAGCACCCAGAAGCATGGGGACAGTGGCTAGACACTGACCAGCACAGGCGGTTGGAAGCCCAGCCATCCGGGCTGAGATTCTGGCTCCCTGGCTACTTGGGTGACTTAACAGAGATGACTAAAACACTCTCAGCCTGGCTATATGCTTATGGGAGGGGCACCCAACTTTTCTGGGCTTCGGTTCTTTTCACTGTGAAAAAGCGATTAAATGTTTTCCTTGCGTCACTTAATGAATGGTTATGTGAAGTGTCACTCTTGATAGCAGGCACATCTTACTTATTCTTCTTATCTCTGAGACATAAAAGCACAAAAGTGTGTCTTTTGTTTCCCTTCTCTGGCTACCACTACTCTGAATGCATAAAAAAATCACAATTTATATTTCAAGAAACAACTGAAGGGTACATTCATTCTGGGGTACTGATTTACTTACAACATTGTACAATAATTTTACTATTTATGAAGAGTTTGTTGCCTCATTTAAGCACAGCTATAGCTTCTAAACAATGAGCACCCAAGGATAGTCCCTCCCTCGAAAGAATTTCATTGCTTGTGGCTGAGAAAAACATCAAGTGCAGCAACAAGGGGACGGACGCCACAAAACTAGCCTCTGGCAAAGCCTTTGTGTCTCAGCTCAAACTAACAACCTGTGAGGACAAAGGATGCTGCTTATTTCAAGGTACAAACAAAGCCGAGGAGAGTGTCTGGTTGACGGCGGAAGAGTCTTCAGACGCTCGGGACTCACCCTCTACTTTCCTCTTTCAAGCCTGGACCCAGCTCCCCAGGGGTTTTCCATAACAGGCTGCCTCCATGCAGCAAAAATGCTGGTTCATCAACACAACGCATCCAGTGGTTTTGACAACAACTATCAGAATGGAATTTCCACCAGCCAGCTGTGGCACTCTGGAGGAACACTAATGGATCTTCCTGAATGCAAATCTATTAAGCTTTCCTTGTATGGATACAAGGACCTGCAAGGGACTAAAACTAAAAATACAAAGTTGGGACTGGTAAATCAGCAGTCACGTGGATCAAGCTCAGTCTTCAGTTGTGAACTTGACTGTGTTGGCTAGTGACATTCAGCCACTGCCACGCAATCCTTCCCTCCGGCTTCACTCCCGTTTTGGTTGCTTCCAAAGTGCTACAGCCTTGAGTCATACGTTGGGTTGTCTGGGGGAAAAAAGTACTCAAAAGTACTTTAAAGCACCTGTTTCAGGTATCCCATGATACATTCTTACTGTATGATGAGCCAGGAAAGAAGCAGAAATGGACTTGACTTATCACTTTGTTATCTCTAGGTAGAGACATAGGTGGTATGAGGATTAAGTGGATCGCTAATGCTTGGTTATGATACTCATGACTGGTTCTAATGCTAACGATCTCATAAAGGAGGTTAAGAAAACACAGGATAGCAATTTACACGTTTCACACAGGACTACCAAAGTGAGACTGTATCTTTGAAAATGAACCTCTTTTTGTTTATAAATGCATTCATTAAATGTTTTAAATGCAGTAAATGTTTTAAGAGAAGCTGAGCTTGTTTCTTGCGGGTAACTTGAGATGGTCAGTGTTCCAAAAGTAACAGAAATTGCAGGACCAAAGTTAACTAATCTACCAGAAGTTACAATATTTTGGATTTGAAAAATTCTCTCTAGAGTAAGAGATTCCTTTCGAGAGTATGAAGAAATCTGTAATTCAACCCTAATGATTTTCTGAAAAAGTGAAGCCGTACTGACAGTCTAAACCAGTGGGCCCTCCTCTGTTCCCCATTACCACCTTCTAGGAGCTGCTGAGAAGTTGATGCTCAGGTCCTGTGAGTTGGACTCAGCGAGTCAAGCATGGGACTCTGCTTTTAACAAGCACCCTCAGGTCCTGAGGCTGCTCTGCCCAGATAATTGGGGACTGAATGGAAATACTGTTTCAAGGGACTGTCACACACACACAAAAAAACTAAAGTTTCTTTGACATGAGAATTTGTACTGCAGAGTTTCAAAGAGTGAAGGGAAGAACCTACTCTCAAAATCGGCATGTCAGCCTGCCAATGCGGCCACAGAAGATGGAGATCTAACAGCCACTGCCTGCCCTTATGAAAACATTTGGTTAAAAATGCAAATCATAACACCTCTCTCTTCCGTTTGCTTCATAAATTCCTAACGGTTTCATCTAAGGGGAGAGGCCTGCCTAGATGTTCCTCAGCAGTCCTAAACTGCACACGGAATAATCTATTTTCAGGAAAGCGTGCTCTGCAATGTCTGAAGGGGGGAGACATATGCTGGTCTGGGTGCACATAGCACTCGCTGACATGGAAGGAACACAAAGACAAGGCCTGCCCCAGGCATTTGGATCAGACGCGGGAACTCTCGATTTATGCCAGCAAGGAGCAGTGGTTCATGACAGGCAGCATATGCGCTCAGAGGAGATCTGGCCACGTCTTCCACAGGAACCCATGGCTGATAGCGCAAAGACTATCCTTGCGTGTGACTGACTACTCCATGTGGCTCCAATCACAGTATGACACGGAGGAGACAGCATGGGCTGACGGTTCCAGCAGCTGTTGGAACTCAGCCTCCTNCCACAGGAACCCGTGGCTGATAGCGCAAAGACTATCCTTGCGTGTGACTGACTACTCCATGTGGCTCCAATCACAGTATGACACGGAGGAGACAGCATGGGCTGACGGTTCCAGCAGCTGTTGGAACTCAGCCTCCTCCACCTCGGGGCCAGGTGACGCCTAATGTTATTTAACTTCTGAGCTTCCATTTTTTCATTGTAAAATTAGATAACATCACCTTCCTGCAGTAGCTTTGCTGTGTGAAGTGATAATATATGTCAACTGCACATAACACTGTGTGCTGTCAAAAAACCAGGAATTAGCAATTTATTCCCCAGGATTTTCAAATTAGCATTGTAAGCCGTGTTAAAAGGACATGAGAACATTTTTTGGTAAAAATGTGTATGTGTGTTAGTCACTCAGTCATGTCCGACTCTTTGCAACACCATGGACTGTAGCCCGCCAGGCTCCTCTGTCCATAGGATTCTCCAGGTAAGAATGCTGGAATGGATTGCCATTCCCTCTCCAGGGGATCTTGTCAACCCAGGGATTGAACTGGGGTCTCCTACATTGCAGGCAGATTCTTTACTGTCTGAGCCACCAGGGAAGCTTTGTTGATATCCTTAACTAGATGTTATTATCAAGCATTGTCTCTATTTCTAAATGAAATATTTGTGTTTAGGGCTAAGGAGAAATGGAAAGAAACCGTGCGTGATATTTCAGGAAAAATAATTCTAATTTCATCTAAAGGCTAATACTGATTTTATATCCTCCTTTCATTGGCTCTCCTGCAGGTACTGACTTTTTTAAACCTAGAATCTAGACAAAATAAGTCTACCTTTAATGAATCTGAGTCAGTTGTGGGGAGGTAGATGAACCTAGAGTCTCTTATACAGAGTGAAGTAAGTCATGAAGAGAAAAACAAATATCGTATATTAATACATATATATGGAATCTAGGTAAATGGTATTGATGAATCTAGCAGTGTATGAATTTGTGGACACAGCGGGGGAAGGTGCGGGTGGGATGAATTGAGAAGGTAACACAGATATATATACCATCATGTGTAAAATTGTTATGTGGGAAGTTGCTAAATAACACAGGGAGCCCAGCCTGGTTCTCTGTGATAACCCAGAAGAGTGGGATGGGGGAAGGGGACGGAGGCACAGGTAGGAAGGGATATAAATATATATACACATAGGTGTATATATATGTATGTGTGTGTATATATATGTATGTATATATATTTATGACTGAATCAAGTTGTTGTACACTAGAAACCAACATAAAATTGCAAAGTACTTTTCCACCAACTGAAAAACAAATAAAATTTTTAAAAAAGAAGTCTACCTGTATGTTAATACTCACGTGTACTCCCGTTTCATAGGCGGCCAAGCCTGCAGGAGCAAAACCAGGTGCTGGAATTCCACCTCCTGGTGACTGGCCTCCAGGAGCTCCGCGAAGAGCTCATAGCGCTTTTCTTCATCCTCGACATCAGATACATCCACCTAGAAAGGGAACACACACCTGAAACCCATGGCAAAGGCTCCTGGATTGCTTTCCAGAAAAACTCAAATTGGATTATTTGATTAAATGCTCTTTCAGAAATTTTTACAAACTGTCAACAACGCCTAACTTTACTCCTCCAAAACCTTCAAAAGCTCTATATTTTACCCAATTTCAAACATTTATGTTAAACGTTGCTTAGAATGAAGTCATAGGATTCTCCACATTCTTTACCAAAATAAATTCAAGAAAGTTAGGTTTTCATAGAACTGACTTATTTGCATTCAATGTATGTCATTTAAAAATACAGTTCAGTTTCATGTGAGATTATAGCAGTTCATCATACTCAATGTCAGCCAATAAATTATCCTGCCATTGCTTCATACTGTCTAGAATATTTCTGTAATTGAAAATTCAAGATTTTATTAAAGTACATTTGGGGTTTCCAGGTGGTTCAGTTGTAAAGACTCCATCTGGCAATGTGGGAAGCACAGGAGACAGGGATCCAATCCCCGGGTTGGGAAGATCCCCTGCAGGAGGGCATGGCAATCTACTCCAGTATTCTTGCCTAAAAAATCCCATGGACAGAGAAGCCTTGTGACATGACTGAGCAACTGAGCACACACAAAGCATATATGACAAAGACATTTTTTGCTATAAATCAAAGTATTGATAAAATATCTTTTATTCACAGCTCCATTTCTAAAGAAGTCTGTCAATTAAAAACTATTTTTTCCTCCCATTGAATAACCTTATAATACTTCTTTTACATTAAGGCAGTCCTCATATCTCTAACACCTCTGTCAAGAAAATACTTGCTCTTTTAAGCTAGAAAGCAGTTTTAAATATAAAGAAAGCCAAAAGCTGGTTCTCCTGTTTCCTAGCCTCTCTTAAAAGACATCCTCTGTATTTGGGTATGTAAGACTCAAGATGATACCTTGCAAGGATAGTGAGAATGGATGTTACCTATATATTTGCTAAACTGCCTGTACTAATGCATGTTCCCAAAACATTTGATTTGATGGTCATCCCAGCTCTGATCCCGAGCAGCTACCTGAAAAAGTTAAACTATGAATTCTAAATTTTCACAAAAGTTGATATGTACCATGTAATTACTGCTAATTACTATGGAGAGTCTTGACACAGTAACCAGTCAGATCCTTCAAAACCTGACTTAAAGCCCTATGTCATTCTTGCACAGAGTAACAACTAATAATCCCAAAACATCCTCTAGTTTCTGAAATAATTTTACAATACAGCCAGTCAGTTGATCCTTATAACAGCCTTGTATGGAGAACAACACAGGTATTATTAACCTCTATTTACAGATGGAGAAGCAGGCTTGTCTGTCCTGGTAACATGGCTAGCGAGGGGCAGAGCCAATATATAACTGCTCANTCAGTGAGTTGATCCTTATAACGGCCTTGTATGGAGAACAACACAGGTATTACTAACCTCTATTTACAGATGGAGAAGCAGGCTTGTCTGTCCTGGTAACGTGGCTAGCGAGGGGCAGAGCCAATATATAATTGTGCTCAGATCAGGATGTGCTCAAACTAGAGAACTCGGTAAGCTAGAGAAGCTTTGAATTATTTAAATTAGTGGTCTAATTGGGAATTTGGCAACATTTTCTTGCCTATTTATAAAGAAATGTTAAAAAAAAAATCCTCTCAAAGTCAAAGCACCCATTTGTCATGACCAGACCTCACCACCTGCAACTTTAACTCCTCTCCAGCCTCGGGGCTTCGCGGGTGCTCTGTGTATTCATTGTACCTGCTTCCACCTCGGGAACTTTGATCTCCTTCCCCTGCCTGGCACATTCTTGCTTCAACACTTGCATGGCTCACTCCTTTTCTTCAAATCTCTCAAATATCACCTTATCAGGGAATACACTGCATAACTGTCCCTGCTAAACTAGGCAAAGCGTTTGCCTACCCCATTTCTCTCTCTCGCTTTAGATTCCTTCTTAGCACTTACAAGTTTGTGACATATTAACATAATTGTTTGAGAAAACAAAAACATTTGTTTGCTGGTTTATCCCCACTGCTTAAAATAATGCCTGATAGAGAGTAAATGAACAATAGTGATTCAGTGAAAGGCAAAGAAAGGGGAAAGNAATACACTGCATAATTGTCCCTGCTAAACTAGCGTTTGCCTACCCCATTTCTCTCTCTCGCTTTAGATTCTTTCTTAGCACTTACAAGTTTGTGACAATTAACATAATTGTTTGAGAAAACAAAAACATTTGTTTGCTGGTTTATCCCCACTGCTTAAAATAATGCCTGATAGAGAGTAAATGAACAATAGTGATTAAGTGAAAGGCAAAGAAAGGGGAAAGGAAAGATATACCTATTTGAATGCAGAATTCCAAAGAATAACAGGGGGAGATAAGAAAGCCTACCTCAGTGATCAATGCAAAGAAATAGAAGAAAATAATAGAAAGGGAAAGTCTATAGATCTCTTCAAGAAAATCAGAAATATCAAGGGAACATTTCATGCAAAGATGGGCACAATAAAGGACAGAAACGGTATGGACCTAACAGAAACAGAAGATACTAAGAAGAGGTGGCAAGAATTCACAGAAGAGCAATACAAAAAAGATCTTATTGACCCAGATAACCATATGGTATGATCACTTGCCTAGAGCCAGACATTTTGGAGTGCGAAGTCAAGTGGGCCTTAGCATCACTACGAACAAAGTTAGTGGAGGTGATGGAATTCCAGCTAAGCTATTTAAAATCCTAAAAATGATGTTGTTAAAGTGTTGCAGTCAATATGCCGGCAAATTTGGAAAACTCAGCAATGGCCACAGGACTGAAAAAGGTCAGTTTTCATTCCAGTCCCAAAGAAAGGCAGTGCAAATGTTCAAACTACCACACAATTGCACTCATGTCACATGCTATCAAAGTAATGCTCAAAATTCTCCAAATGAGGCTTCAACAGTATGTGAACCAAGAACTTCCAGATGTTTAATCTGGATTTAGAAAAGGCATAGGAACAAGAGATCAAATTACAAACATCCACTGAATCATAGAGAAAGCATGAAAATTCCAGAAAAACATCTACTTCTGCTTCACTGACTACGCTAAAGCCTTTGATTGTGTGGATCACAACAAACTGTGGAAAATTCTTCAAGAGATGGGAATACCAGATCACCTTATCTGGCTCCTGAAAAACCTGTATGCAGATCAAGTAGCAACAGTTAGAACCAGACATGGAACAATGGACTAGACAAAAATTGGGAAAGGAGTACATCAAGGTTGTATATTGTCACCCTGCTTATTTAACTTATATGCAGAGTACATCATGTGAAATGCTAGGCTGGATGAAGCCCAAGCTAGAATCAAGATTGCTGGGAGAAATATCAATAACCTCNTAATCAAACATAGGATATTATTTGATGTTAAAAATATGTATTCACATAAGTGTATCTGTAAGAGGCGTGAAATCACAATCCTAGAACTAGAAGACATGTTTGAAAGCACCCTTGTTCAAGAGTCATATTTTATAGAGAAGGATGTCCAGAAATGAAGAAGTCACATCCTCAGATTTTAGCGTAAATATCATCATTTCCAAAATGACTACATCGGGTCACAACCTATTTTGTGAGTTTTTTTTTTCTCTTCTAATCACTTACCATTATCTGCTGACTTCTTCCTGCTTATCTGCCTGTCTATTATGTGATGTCTTTTTTCTTCCGTTAGAAAACAAATTCCATGAGAACAAGGAACCTACAGACAGTAAATATTTGTTGAATTAATGAATATTAAATCTTAAAAGCCCTGTCCAAGGTCACCTTTAAAGTGGCAAGGCCGGGAATCCTGACATTCAGTCCAATGTTCTTGCTGTGAATGATGATTAGACCATGCTGCTGCACCCTTATATGCAAATAAAATGATCTGCTTGGAATAATGGAAGTGTTTCCTTGCAGAGTGGCCTGGTGCTTTTAGATTGGAAACTATTTTGTATTAATTTGCCATATTTTGCTGACAGTGATTTCTGATCAGCCAGTTGCTTCTCATGTGGAAACAAATCCTAAGCATGTTTGTCCAGATATGAGTGAGAGATCAATGTGCCCTTTTCCCTAAAATGACTAAAGTTGAGCAAGCATCTGTATTACTGGGTTCTGCAGATGTCTGGAGACCTTAAGAAGGTCCCTCCTTACGAAAAACGGGTTCTTCCTCTTAATTTCACCCTCTGGTCACTGGCATCCTTGGGGAAGAAGAAGGGACTGTGGAATGTCTCCTAGAGTGCACGTCACTGTATCTCAGCTTTAAAACGACCTTGCAAAGTAGTTACCATTTGCTCCGGTTTAGATGAAATCCCATGAGGTCACGTGACCTACCCAGCTTGTGAGCAAGAGATCCTTGTGATCCAGAAGCCTGTGTACTGCTCTTCTTCCTACTTGCCAGGGGGATACGTTGAGCAGTAACATTTGTGTTGTGTTTTATTGTTACTGTGTTGTCTCTTTCTTTTCCCACAGTCACTCTGTGTGGATAGAATGTGATTAAGTGTGAAGAATCAGGAGTTTGATTCAGAGCACAGAAAGCATTGCTTCATCTTTTTAGCATTTTTAACTCTCTGAGTACACCGCATTGTGTTACGTTAACTGCTGCTAGCTAAAATTCTGAAAAATGCCATGACTACTATTGTTTGAACCGAACATCATGTGAAATATTCATGGGAGAGTCTCCAAACATAGATTGTGCACCATTCACTGTGCTATGCTCTGGAGATAGACAAAGCAAGTAGTATGAAAAACATTTAGGCTTTTCACCGTGTAGACCTGCTTTCCAGTCTCAGCTTCATCACTCAGTAGCTCTGTGGCCTTACAACAGTTACTGACCCTCTTACCACCTCAGTTTCCTCGTGTGTAAAATGGGGATAATAGATAAATGCTGTGAGAGTTAAATGAACCATCCATGCAGAGCTCCTACTCCAGTCCAGGTAGATAGATCCTGTTGGTGTGAAGGCTCCAATCCAGTGGAGAACGTAGATTTGTAAACAAAGCTAATACCCTAAGTGCCTGGGTGCTGTGATAGAAGTCTGCACAGTCCGTGGGACTCAGGAACGCAGGTTGGTGTCCTGTCTGGGGGCAGGAAGACTGCTGTAAGGAGAGGATTCTTGACCTGAACTCAGCACAGCTGGGTGTATGGTCTGGAGGCAAGAGGTGCATACTCAGTGATTGCTTGGGTACAGAAGTGAGACACAAGCCCAGTGCCCCTCCAATTTCTGCTGAAGTTACCAGGGAGGAAATGATGCTCTGTTATTAGCTGAGAAACACAGGAGAAATCCTGTGGATTATGGAGAAAGAAAATTATGGAAAACTTAGGGAGAAAGACCCCAAGTTCAGGGCTATGTCAGTAGCATGTTTTAATTCTCAACAGCACTTTCTTTTCTGGGATGGGGATGAGATAGGGCATCCTGTTTATCCTGTCACACAGGCAGACTGTCCTCATAGCTTCATGTGGGTCTGAATTCACCAGCAACCACCTCCTGGGAAGTAGACTTGAGTTTAGTAATCACGACTGGATGGGATGGCTTTGATTCCGTCTCAGGGCAGTCTTCTCCTGGGGTCACCTCAGGTCCCAGTTGGCGGAATATGTAGTGGGACAGTTTCCAGCCAAGTGTCCTTTGCTTAGACATGTGATGGCCTGAGTGGTTGTGCTCCTAATGGGTTTCACCGCTGTGGTCCCTTCATCCTTCCGGGGGGTTAGAAGGAAAAGTGCAGAGAAAAGGCAGGAAAATACAAGTGTTTGAATATTGGAGGCTGGTAGGGATATGAGGTCGCTGGACATAACTTCTGTTATTTTTTTTTGGAATTTTAATTAACTTACTGAAAAAATTATGTAAATTTTACAAAACATTTTACATACTTTTCATGCAGCTTCACCAAATATTACCATCTCCGAAGACCACAGCTAACACTGATGCAATACCTTGCCTAATTTATGCGTCATTCAGATTTTGTCGGCCGTCCCATTTGGTCCACATCCCGTGCAGCTCACACACTGCACTTAATGCCGTGTCTTTTTAGTATCCTGTAATCGAAAACAGCTTCTCATTCTTTTTTTCCCCCTTTTATGACCATGACATTTTTAAAAACACTGGACAATTATTTTGTGAAAGGTCACTAAATTTGACCTTGTCTGAGTTTTGTTCATGTATGCACGTTGTGCATTTTTGGTGAGAATACCGCAGAAGTGACGTTGGATCCTTCCCAGTACATTATCTTAGGAGATACCCGGTACTTATGTGTTCTTTATTAGTGTTCATTTGCATCACTTGATTGAGGTGGTGTCAGCCGTGTTTCTTCTCTGTGAAATTATCTTTTTCCCTTTGGAATTAATAAATGTCTTGTGGTGAGGTATTTCGAGATTGTGTAAACACTTTCTCATCACATTTTCACCAATTAATTTTAACACACATGATGATTATTGCCTGAGTTAATGATCACTGTGGTATTCCCCAAATGGTATTTTTTAATCATTTGTTCTCCCCTTGTATTATTTATTCATTTATTTATTTATATCACTACAAGCTCAAGGATTCTCATTTTGTTCTATGGTTGTAATCTATTACTATTACTGTTTTTATTTTTTGCGCCAGTTGTCTCAGATTTAGCCACTGGGAACCTTTCAAGTTTTCTCCTGGATCATTTTAAGTTGTGCCCATTCCATCACTTTTTGAACACACATGTTCAAAACCCTCCTACACTTGCCTACTCACAGCCAGATTCAATCGACTTTTTTTTTTTTTTTAAAGAATGGTATTTAGAAGCCAAGACTGGAGTACTAGGTACAGTCATTGATTTGGTGGTATTATAGCTTTTAGACGCTCTAAAGGGACAGAGCACATGTAAGTTTACGTCTATTTTTATATCTATTTGTATCCACTTTTAAGACCATGAATTTATGTTGATACTTCCAGTGCCAATCCAGTTTATTCTAGTCTTCTCTTTTTCCTTATTTATAAACTCTTTTCTCTGTCAGCGAGAAACTTGACTCTCCTTATCCATAGTGCATTTATTTGTTTAATCCCAGGAACAGATAAAGTAGTGATGGATATTCCAACCAACTTACTAGATAGAATATTGTGTAGAGCTCTTGTCTTTAGCCTTAAGAGTTAAAAGTACTTAAGAATCTTTTTTCAAGATTATGTCTCTGTCTCTTTTTTTCTCACATACACACACACTACCTCCAGTGTGATTAGCTTATTCACTTATAGTACTGATAGATTAATTTTATTTCTGTTCGTATGGTTGTCCCCGTTCTTATTTATTTCAAATATGGATATACTTTTTGAATATGTGAAACATTTACATGGAATGTGAGAGCTCAGTCTTTGGAATTTGGTGTTTTTTTCTTTTTCATTTATGATATTTTGAGGTTTAAACATTCCCGACCTGTAATTATCCTGAATATACCTGTTTTATGTAGACTTATTCTTGTTCTTTTTGTTTTGGAGGCTATATGGGCATTCTACATGTAGGATATCTAGGAGCCCACGTAACTCGGTGGCCACCATTTTTTTCTTCTGTGCATAACTCTCTGGATACTTTCTAGCTGTAATGAAATATAGATTCAAAATAAAAGTTCTGAATGTTCTAGCAGAAATCTGTTTTTACTGAAGTTGAGAAGATGCTTATGTACTATCAGTTTTCATGTTTTATAGGGATGTCTGTGAATTGACCATTAGGGTTTGTATATAAATTTTATCACTGAAACCTCATAATAACCCTTTCATGGAGGTTTTATTATAATTCCATTCAATGCAGGAGCAAATAAGCACAGAGTAGTTAAGGAGTCTTTACAGTATCTTTGCTAAAACGTAGCAGAATGATGTATTATTATTCATTATTATTTATTAGGTATTCATTATTATGAACTACCAATACTGTTGCCACCATAATAGCTCTGTGTTAACTCACTGTTAGATACCTATTCAGGTGTGTGTGTCTCTCTATATATTGTCCTGCATTATGTTATATATTATATTATATTATTCTCAACATACCCTGATAGGTTAGGTACTAGTACCTTATTTTTACAAATGAAAACACCAAGGCTTGGTGGGATATTTTCACCTGATCACAGAGCTATTAAGTGACAGGGCCAGTATTCCATCTGTGTCTAAGTGATATACTACAGCTAAAGCATATCGGGCTCCATGAATTACTCTATTACTACTTTATCAACTTTAACTAAAAAACAAAATCTGGCCTTAACATTTTCGCTTGTATAGCAGTTCTTTTAAGCGTGTACTTCTAGAGGCTCATATTGGAGTGATTCATTATTTGTCCTAGAGAAAAAGTTTATAAGGCAAAATCTTTCTTATTATTTTAAAACAAAGTATTTCCCCTCTCATATGTCTCATTTGAAAGATTCTGTCATTAAATATTATATTGCCACCTGAAAATGTGTATTATGTATTGAAGTTACAGCAGCACTCACTTATGGAGAGCGATCGTGGAATGCTTTATTGTGTCATTTCCAGTTTTAGAGATACAGTAAAATAAGTAGGCTGGAGAAGAGCTTCTTCTGTATATTTCTGTGTTTGTGCCTCACATGTAACTCCAAGCACCTGGAAAACCCTTGGGAACTTAAATCTGTCATTGGGCTCCCTCCCCATCCCAAGGATGTGCTTGCCACACACTAGGAGGGACTTTTTAATGGCGACTGAGGACCCTTTATTCTTGAGCAGTTCACAAAAAGACTCTCATTTCCCTAATACACCTTCAGAGAGAAGCAGAGCCTAAATGTGTGTGCCCATCAGCAGAGGCAAAGGCAGGAAGTAAACCAGTGTCTCACTGGTTTATTGCTGATCAGGACACCCTTCCTGTGGTAGATACTCTTCCCTCCATGTGGGTTCAGGAAAGTTGTTTGAATCCTCAGGCTGTCTCAGCAACACATTTTGCCTTTATTACAAACAGTGCAAGATAGAGTAGTTATGAAATTCTCTCTATAGCTGCATCTATTCTATAGTTCTCTGCCATAGAAATGAGAAAATTGACTAGAAGATGGCTATCCTACTTTCAGTATTTCAACTTTAGTCTTATTTCCACAATTTTATATTTTCTATTAATAAAACATAAATACTCAGAAATAGGCATAATCATGATTAATGTGGTTTATATTCTTTTATCTAATAATAATTATCAATTACAGTAATTAATTGGCTTCCCTAGTGGCTCAGACGGTAAAGAATCTGCCCACAGTGCAGGAGACCTGGGTTGGATCCCTGGGTCGAGAAGATCCCCTGATAAAGGGAACAGCTAACCACTGAAGTATTNTGGTGGGATATTTTCACCTGATCACAGAGCTATTAAGTGACAGGGCCAGTATTCCATCTGAGTCTAAGTGATATACTACAGCGAAAGCATATTGAGCTCCACGAATTACTCTATTACTACTTTATCAACTTTAACTAAAAAACAAAATCTGGCCTTAAAATTTTCGCTTGTATAGCAGTTCTTTTAAGCGTGTACTTCTAGAGGCTCATATTGGAGTGATTCATTATTTGTCCTAGAGAAAAAGTTTATAAGGCAAAATCTTTCTTATTATTTTAAAACAAAGTATTTCCCCTCTCATATGTCTCATTTGAAAGATTCTGTCATTAAATATTATATTGCCACCCGAAAATGTGTATTATGTATTGAAGTTACAGCAGCACTCACTTATGGAGAGCGATCGTGGAATGCTTTATTGTGTCATTTCCAGTTTTAGAGATACAGTAAAATAAGTAGGCTGGAGAAGAGCTTCTTCTGTATATTTCTGTGTTTGTGCCTCACATGCAACTCCAAGCACCTGGAAAACCCTTGGGAACTTAAATCTGTCATTGGGCTCCCTCCCCATCCCAAGGATGTGCTTGCCACACACTAGGAGGGACTTTTTAATGGCGACTGAGGACCCTTTATTCTTGAGCAGTTCACAAAAAGACTCTCATTTCCCTAATACACCTTCAGAGAGAAGCAGAGCCTAAATGTGTGTGCCCATCAGCAGAGGCAAAGGCAGGAAGTAAACCAGTGTCTCACTGGTTTATTGCTGATCAGGACACCCTTCCTGTGGTAGATACTCTTCCCTCCATGTGGGTTCAGGAAAGTTGTTTGAATCCTCAGGCTGTCTCAGCAACACATTTTGCCTTTATTACAAACAGTGCAAGATAGAGTAGTTATGAAATTCTCTCTATAGCTGCATCTATTCTATAGTTCTCTGCCATAGAAATGAGAAAATTGACTAGAAGATGGCTATCCTACTTTCAGTATTTCAACTTTAGTCTTATTTCCACAATTTTATATTTTCTATTAATAAAACATAAATACTCAGAAATAGGCATAATCATGATTAATGTGGTTTATATTCTTTTATCTAATAATAATTATCAATTACAGTAATTAATTGGCTTCCCTAGTGGCTCAGACAGTAAAGAATCTGCCCACAGTGCAGGAGACCTGGGTTGGATCCCTGGGTCGAGAAGATCCCCTGATAAAGGGAACAGCTAACCACTGCAGTATTCTTGCCTGAAGAAGTCCATGGACAGAGGCGCCTGGCAGGCTACAGTCCATGAGGTCACATAGACTTGGACATGACNATTACAGTAATTAATTGGCTTCCCTAGTGGCTCAGACGGTAAAGAATCTGCCCACAGTGCAGGAGACCTGGGTTGGATACCTGGGTCGAGAAGATCCCCTGATAAAGGGAACAGCTAACCACTGAAGTATTCTTGCCTGAAGAAGTCCATGGACAGAGGCGCCTGGCAGGCTACAGTCCATGAGGTCACATAGACTTGGACATGACTGAGCGACTATCACTTTCACTTTCACTGTAATTAATGGCAATGATACTGTTTATCGAGTACTTGGACTTCCCTGGTGGCTCACATGATAAAGCCTCTGCCTACAAGGCAGGAGACCTGGGTTCAATCCGTGGGTCAGGAAGATCTCCTGGAGAAGGAAATGGCAACCCACTCCAGTATTCTTGCCTGGAAAATCCCATGGATGGAGGAGCCTGGTAGGCTGCAGTCCATGGGGTCGCAAAGAATCGGACACGACTGAGCAACTTCACTTTCTTTCTTCATTGAGTACTTACTGTGTACCAGACACTGGTCTAAGTACTGCTTAGATTAGTGGGGAGTAGTCTGACAGTTTATGACTAAATTCAACAGCTCATTCAACAGCCTGTGACCTTTTGGTCTTCTGAATATTTGACTTCCCTTCCCCAGAGGGGCACATTTGATTCAGTGGACACAACAGGTAGTGTTGGCCACCTGGAATCTTACAAAAGCGGTAGTTGTTAATCCCAAACTCCTAATTTGGGATTAACATATACATACTACTGTATATAAAGTAGGTAGCCAGTAAGGACCTGTTGTATAGCACAGGGAACTCTGCTCAGTATGCTGTAATAACCTATGTGGGAAGAGAATCTGAACAAGAATAGATATATGTACATATATAACTGAATCACTTTGCTGTACACTTGAAATTAACATAGCATTGTAAGTCAACTATACTTCAATATTGATGGAAAAAATGGAATAAACTTAAAAAAAAGTAGTAGGTGTAACAGACAGGAATCTAGTCTTCTAGAAGTAATTTCTGTCACCTTTTCATATTTCTACATATCTGTTGAAGCAGAGATTTTTTTGTTTTTGTGTGTGTTTTGAAGCCCTGTGTACACACCTGGTTTGATCTGACTTTACTGTGTTCCCCAGAGGACTTGCACAGAGCCTTGGATGTCATCATATGAGCCTTTTAGAACCAGTCTAGTAGCTCATAAACTCACATGGAAGATAGTATACAGTGATGAATAAGCCTACAATCAATAATAATCCTCTACATGTTGCTGATTTTTTCTGTTGATAAAGTACTTTCATAAGCATTAATACCCATTTTTTATTCACAAATATCTGAAGATTAAGCTGCTATCGTTGCCTACAGGAGGGTGCAGATTTCAGGAGAAGCGTCTCAGTTTAAGACAGTCATGTTCATCTTCAAGCAGCCACAGAGAAATTTAAAGTTAAAGCTGTTCTCATCTGAAAATTAGTGGCTCAGTCCACTTTTTCAAGGACAGTGACTCCATGTGATAAGGAAACTGGAGCTACTTGACAAATGACTTACCACAAGGGCTCAAGTCACCCAATTCAATGAAGAGGAAAACATCACTTTCAGAGAAAATAGGGAAAGAGGTATTCTTATGTTTGAGTCACACTTTAAAATCCTGTGATGTTTGGTTAGTAGTGTCAGTATGGAGTTGTCACCAACTCTACAATGGCTGTAAAACTGTGGACATTTTCACCCCCTGCCCATAGGGGAAGGGACAGAAGTGTTAAAAGAAATATATGTCACTTTCGTTTTCACTGGAGAAAAAGGACAGAATGAAACTAAGTGTAGGGAAAAATAGCAATTCTCTCAATTTTATTTTTACTGTTCTATGCAAAGCATGCTTAAGAGTCATTCCAAATACATTAACTATTGCACACATAAGCAAAATTTTAAAAAGAGATAAAAGTTAACCCAAGATTCCATTATCCTAAAATAGCTGTATAACTTCATGTACTTTTTCTTTCCTGCCTAATCTGTAGGCGTAATTCTTGTTAGAAGAAATCATAGCACACGTTTCTGCCTTTTTATATACAGCATATTATGGAGGTGATAATATGAATAATGCCTGCCATCTATTGTGTGCCTGCCATGTGCCAGCCTCTTGCTGGCTATCTTATCCATATCCTTTTATCTAATATTCACAACCATCATAGACATACATATCTCCGTTTTATGGAAGAGGACATTAAGCCTCAGAAAGGTCCAGGAATGCCTCCAAAATAAACATTTTTCTGTGTTACTTTGACTTTTCCAGCACTATTTTAAAAAGCTGGTCATTTAGTTGAATTTCCCTTTATTATTTGTTTTAGAGTCTCCTTATATAGTATGTTATGAAGTCTGTTACAGAGTTCTTATGAAGCATTTGATAGCCACCTACAGTTTTTCTTCGCTATTAACATAGGTACTATAGTCTTATCATATTGCAGTTATTTGGTCGTTGAAGTCAGTTCTCTGTACTTAGACTTTTATGAAATATATTTAGATACTAGGAATATATATTTCAATACGGACTGCAGTACTTCCCAGAAGAGAGGAAATCTGATTATTTCATAGGTCCACATTCATACTCAGCCAGGAGCCTTGTTTTTAGGGAGTTTTAATCCCTATGATACTGATACAAATTATGTGCTCTCATAGCCACTGCAAGCCTCTGAGATGTGTTTGCTTTAACTTTTGTTGTCTTGCAGCAATTCTTCTCCTCCTGATTTTTACATATTTCTTAAAATACTCTTTCAGCTCTACTTTCTCCCTTTCTCCTGGAATTCTGATGAGAAATAACCTTCCCTGGGATGTCTTCCACTTCTAGGTCAGGACTCAGGAAACACTGAGTGGCTTGCTTCTGTTGTGTCATTCCTCCAGTCCTGGTGTTCCAAACTAGTTTGCTTTCTTTTTATCATCTTTATGCATTCTCTTTTGGTGTCTCTTTAAGTATTTTCATGGTTATTAGTTGTGCTTAGCAGAGAGGATTAGGGAAAAATGGGTCAAAGCCATTTTGTCCAGGCTGGAAGTTTCTTTCACATTTCTCTTTTATATTTCTTTATACAAAAATTTATTTTGCATTTTAGTTATCAGAATTTATTTTTAAAGCCTTATTAGGGCATTATGAACAGGATAAACATATTATTTTGGTAAGTTTTGATAAATTTAGGTAGTTTAATATGTGGACACAAATCCTAGAGTAATATATATATCAAAGTATGCTGGGCTGGTTGAATCACAAGCTGGAATAAAGGTTGCTGGAAGAAATATCAACAACCTCAGACATGCAGATGATACCACTCTAATGGCCGAAAGTGAAGAGGAACTAAAGACCCTTCTGATGAGGGTGCAAAAGAGTGAAAAAGCTGGCATAAACTCAATTCAAAAAATGAAGATCATGGGTATCTGGTCACTTCAGTTCAGTCACTCAGTCTTGTCCGACTCTTTGTGACCCCATGGACTGTAGCATGTCAGGCTTCCCTGTCCATCACCAACTCATGGAGCTTACTCAAACTCATGTCCATTGAGTCATTGATGCCATCCAGCCATCTCATCCTCTGTCGACCCTTTCTCCTCCTGCTTTCAATCATTCCCAGCTTCAGGGTCTTTCCTAATGAGTCGGCTCTTTGCATCAGGTGGCCAAAGTATTNAAAAATGAAGATCATGGGTATATGGTCACTTCAGTTCAGTCACTCAGTCTTGTCCGACTCTTTGCGACCCCATGGACTGTAGCATGTCAGGCGTCCCTGTCCATCACCAACTCCTGGAGCTTACTCAAACTCATGTCCATTGAGTCATTGATGCCATCCAACCATCTCATCCTCTGTCGACCCCTTCTCCTCCTGCTTTCAATCATTCCCAGCTTCAGGGTCTTTCCTAATGAGTCGGCTCTTTGCATCAGGTGGCCAAAGTATTNTTCTCTGACAACCATCAGGCCCAGGGCATCCCCCGAGTCCCAGTCCACAGTGGGGACCAGCTTGCAGGACTCTGGCCAGGCTTGGGGCCCTGCCCATCTACTCCTCTTCATTCAAGGCTTCTCGCTGTTGTTCTACGTCCTCATGGCCAGACAGCTTGAGCTGTGAAAGTGTCTTGCAAGGGGTTTTGTGGTTCTCTTTGCTCCTTTCACCTTTCCTGTAGCTCTCTAAATCCCTCTGTAAACATCCTAATAAACTGTCCTCTTGTGACACAGGGGAAAATGCCTGATGAGTATAGTATAGTACTTAACAGTAACTGAGATTAGAAAAACACTCAGTAGCTCTCATAAAATGAATTCTTCCCTTCTGGGTGTCCTTATCTGGCTGTGGGTTACTAGCCATTATGCCTGCACAACAGGATATAAAGGTGATTGCCATAAATTTTTCATTGAAGCTAAGATCAGCTTAGTGATATGCTTATTCCGAATATTGCAAGTTCCTGAAAAATAACCTGTTTACCAATTTCTGATAACTTATAAGCAAATATGAGTGTTAAGAGAGGGAAATAAAACAGATAATTTCAGGCTTCCCTGGTTGCTCAGATGGTAAAGAATCTGCCTGCAATGCAGGAGATCCAGGTTTGGTCCCTGGGTTGGGAAGATGCCCTGAAGAAGCGACGGGCTACCCACTCCGGTAGTCTTGCCTGGAGATTCCCATAGACAGAGGAGCCTGGTGGGCTACAGTCAGTGAAATTGCAAAGAACTGAACACGACTGAGCAACTAACATTTTTTTTCAAATAGCAAGCAAGTTTGGAATACAGAGAAGGAAAAACTTTCTTGCCCTCAAATGAGGCAGATAGATGAATGATCTCAGTAATACAAGGTGACAGATAATGTGGGTAATATCTGACGAAGTAGAGCCAGGAGTAGGAGTAGCAAACCTGGGCCATCTGAGGTGCTGCCATGGAAAATAGGGTTTTCCTCTGCCTGTGTAAACTGAGACCTAAGGATGAGTTGAGAATTGATCACACAGAGAGACAGCAGGGGTTCCATCCATCGTCTGTGAACACCCAGAGGTCTGTGAGAGCCCAGTGCTCCCTGCTGGTAGCCCCAGGCCACATGTGAGTACTAAAATTAAGTTTAAACTAAGCAAAATGGGATGAAATTCAAAGTGTAGTTTCTCAGTGGCTCTAGCCACGTCTCAGATGCTCACAAGCCCTACGTGGTCCTCAGCTGCCCTGTGGGACAGCGCTGATGCAGAGCGTCCCAGGATGGGAGGAAGCCCTCCTGGGCGCTGCTTTTCATGAGCTGTGCAGGACGGGGGAAGGGAGCCATGGTTCCAGGGAGGCGGGCAGAGGAAACAGGTCAGTGCTGCTTGGGCCCGCCTGCTACACACTCCAGTTTTTATTTCGTCTTCCCGAATGGCTTCTGCAGGTTTGGGCATCCCCAGTTAAACGCCCACGTTTCTCTTTGGCCCAGATGCTGGGTGAGATCCCTTCGTGTGCCGCACGTGCTTTAAGGCACACAGAGCTGTTTTCTGAACGGGAATCCATGTTTGAAGCCCGCATTTGGCAGAACTGCTTTCCTGCCAGTATTGATCTTGTGTGGCACAGTCTTCCAGTCTAGTTTCCAGCAGTGGCCTGCTGGGTGCACACTGAAAAAGGATCGTGAATGGAATTCCAAAGAGACCTTTAGCCCAGACTTTAAATAGGAGCTTCATTATGTCAGCCTTATTTTATCCGCTCTTTGTAATAACCTGAAAGAATTATGAAAATACCATGAATGTGAGTTTTTCTTCTCTGATATGCTACTGTTGGGGTAGCACAAGAGTAGCAGGATCCATCAGTCCTGCACAGGGCAGTGATTCTGTGTTCTTTCAAAAACAACCCTTGCTTTATGTAATGAGGTCACACTCATTGTCTGGTCTTTGGTCCAAGTGTTCTGTTCTTTACAGCTAAAATCAGGACACCAAGGGAACATGTGACTGGGCAGAGAGAAGTAGCTTGAAAATTTATTTTCTACACTTCTATACTTTTGTTGTGAAGGATTATTATATTTATCTTATAGAAAAGTCTGCTTTCTGATGACATATTCAGCCAGTATGAAAAAGAGCTGGAAACGAAATTAAAATACATCTGTGGCAATCTGAATACATTTTCATTTTTCTGGACCACAGATAGTTTTCATGAAGAAGGAACATCTTGAGTATATCAAGCATTCAGTTCACCTTGACATTAACTCTCAGTTGAGTTGCTCAGTCGTTTCTGACTCTTTGCAGGCCCATGGACTGTAGCCCATCAGGCTCCTCCGTCCATGGGATTTCCCAGCAAGAATACTGGAGTGGTTGTCACTTCCTACTCCAGGGGATTTTCCTGCCCCAGGGTTTAACCCGAGTCTCTTGTGTCTCCTGCATTGGCAGGCAGGTGTTTTACGACTCATGCCACCTGAGAAGTCTTGATGTTAACCATAAACAGGTTTTAAAATGTTTAAATTGCTGATTTCCTTTGTTATACTGAAGGATAACTAGATCTTTTTGATAATATTAATAATCAATAATAGTTTTTGTTGTTAAGCGTCTAGTAGATGCTGAGCATTGAGCATCATTATTCACTAACACTTATTCTCACACACACACAAAACACACAACAGTAGATACAGTTACCTCCATTTTACTTGGGAGGAAACTAGGGCTCTGAGAGTTCAGGAAAATAAATTCCAGCCCTCTAGCCATCCACTGGGATCCTATGCAGCCATTAAAGTAGCAGTATTGTAGATGAATATGTGATACTCAGAAAGATTTTATCAATTAAGATGGTGAATCGAGTGAAGCAGGTACCAAACCCTACATCAGGGTGGTCCCCTGTGTGTCTTTTGCATAGTCACTGACACACACATACACGTGCATGCACACACATGCGCACACACACACGCACACACACACACATACACACTCATAGGAAAAGGAGAGGAAAGACGCCTCCAGAATCGTGCTGGGGCTGTGACGCATTCCCTTTCCTTCTCACTCACAAAGTCACCTTTGTGGTTCCAGGGTGTGAAGGAGCTGTGCTCACTCCTGCTTGGTCAGGCCCTCCTGCTCCCATCCCTGAAGCTTCTCCTGGAAAGCCCGGACAAATGTCTGCACGCCATCGCCCTGGACCACATCACCGCCATCGCTAAGGTATTCCCCACTGAATTCACTCATTCTTATTTTGCAGAGACATGCATTGGTATTGCAGTTCTCATCAGTAACAATGGTGATTTACTCAGGACTGTTTTACTTACACTCTGAGCACAATAGTTATTTGTTTGTCTACAGTAGGTATTTGTGGTTTGCAGTAAATATTTGTTGACAAAACATTTTCTAAGCTTCTCCCATGAACCACAGAGTGTATCTAGTGCCAAGAATGCAAATCCGGATCAGGACGCATTTTCTTTAGAGAAGCAGAGTATCAAGTCTCTTTAAGAAAATTTCAGAGCTGCCTGGCACTAGCAAACTAGTCTTGCCACTGGAAATCTGGGACCAGGAGCTCCTAACATCAGGCAGATTTTCTGTGCCTGCATGTGTTTGGTTATCCACTAATTAAATGTGAGAAGGAATCCTGTTAATGGCACCAGCGGAAATCTCAAGCTTGAGTTTCCTCTGGCAGCTGACACCACCACTGAAACCCATCCTGGCTTATAGAAATGGGAGCCAGTGCTGAGGCTAGAGAGTTCTCCCTGCAGCCTGGCTGCCTTATTATCATGAAGATAATGTTTTTAAGGAAGAAACTTGCACTTCCCTTTTTAAATTTTACACTTTAGATAGCTCAGAGTTGTGTTTCAAAGAATTTGCATTGTATGATCCTTCTGTGGGACACTCACTCTTTCATCTGAAGTATATGTGTGCGTGCTTTAACAACAATATAAGAGGGTGTCTTCTAGGGACCAGAGAGGGTAGGTGAATCCTAGGGCAAAGGTGCAGTGACAAGATGGATGAAAAGATGTCTAGGATTTATAGCTTTGTTAATGACAGAGGGTGCAGAAAGCAGGACATAGTTGCCTTTGGAAATAGTCATAATGAACAAGATGAGAAAACTGTCGTGCCTTTATTCATATTTTCAAAATAATGGAAAGTTTCTGTATAGGTTTTATTTTTTTAAAAAGCCTTTCATTATCATTGATAATTGAGCATAATAGGGGCCTTTCTGGAAACTAGGCTGAAGTATGAAATTGAGGGGCCTTGTCTAGCAGTAGCCTCTCTGTAGCCTCGCTAAAATAAAAGTTGCGTAATACTGAGATTTGCGAGAAACTGAGAACTGCAGTAAGATTTTTTTTCTTAGCTGATTTTTTATTGGAGATCGAAGACATCAGGAAGAAGGGAGAGCTAGAGAAAATCAACTGCGGGCTATCAGTGTTTTTCTTCCATCACCACTCTTGTACGCAGTATTTGTATCTCTACTCAAGTATTCACAATAAAACTTGCCATGGGCACCTTTGAGAATAAAACAGTAATGTATTAAGCANGTAACTGAGATTAGAAAAACACTCAGTAGCTCTCATAAAATGAATTCTTCCCTTCTGGGTGTCCTTATCTGGCTGTGGGTTACTAGCCATTATGCCTGCACAACAGGATATAAAGGTGATTGCCATAAATTTTTCATTGAAGCTAAGATCAGCTTAGTGATATGCTTATTCCGAATATTGCAAGTTCCTGAAAAATAACCTGTTTACCAATTTCTGATAACTTATAAGCAAATATGAGTGTTAAGAGAGGGAAATAAAACAGATAATTTTAGGCTTCCCTGGTTGCTCAGATGGTAAAGAATCTGCCTGCAATGCAGGAGACTCAGGTTTGGTCCCTGGGTTGGGAAGATGCCCTGAAGAAACGACGGGCTACCCACTCCGGTAGTCTTGCCTGGAGATTCCCATAGACAGAGGAGCCTGGTGGGCTACAGTCAGTGAAATTGCAAAGAACTGAACACGACTGAGCAACTAACATTTTTTTTCAAATAGCAAGCAAGTTTGGAATACAGAGAAGGAAAAACTTTCTTGCCCTCAAATGAGGCAGATAGATGAATGATCTCAGTAATACAAGGTGACAGATAATGTGGGAAATATCTGACGAAGTAGAGCCAGGAGTAGGAGTAGCAAACCTGGGCCATCTGAGGTGCTGCCGTGGAAAATAGGGTTTTCCTGTGCCTGTGTAAACTGAGACCTAAGGATGAGTTGAGAATTGATCACACAGAGAGACAGCAGGGTTTCCATCCATCGTCTGTGAACACCCAGAGGTCTGTGAGAGCCCAGTGCTCCCTGCTGGTAGCCCCAGGCCACATGTGGGTACTAAAATTAAGTTTAAACTAAGCAAAATGGGATGAAATTCAAAGTGTAGTTTCTCAGTGGCTCTAGCCACGTCTCAGATGCTCACAAGCCCTACGTGGTCCTCAGCTGCCCTGTGGGACAGCGCTGATGCAGAGCGTCCCAGGATGGGAGGAAGCCCTCCTGGGCGCTGCTTTTCATGAGCTGTGCAGGACGGGGGAAGGGAGCCATGGTTCCAGGGAGGCGGGCAGAGGAAACAGGTCAGTGCTGCTTGGGCCCGCCTGCTACACACTCGAGTTTATATTTCGTCTTCCCGAATGGCTTCTGCAGGTTTGGGCATCCCCAGTTAAACGCCCACGTTTCTCTTTGGCCCAGATGCTGGGTGAGATCCCTTCGTGTGCCGCACGTGCTTTAAGGCACACAGAGCTGTTTTCTGAACGGGAATCCATGTTTGAAGCCCGCATTTGGCAGAACTGCTTTCCTGCCAGTATTGATCTTGTGTGGCACAGTCTTCCAGTCTAGTTTCCAGCAGTGGCCTGCTGGGTGCACACTGAAAAAGGATCGTGAATGGAATTCCAAAGAGACCTTTAGCCCAGACTTTAAATAGGAGCTTCATTATGTCAGCCTTATTTTATCCGCTCTTTGTAATAACCTGAAAGAATTATGAAAATACCATGAATGTGAGTTTTTCTTCTCTGATATGCTACTGTTGGGGTAGCACACGAGTAGCAGGATCCATCAGTCCTGCACAGGGCAGTGATTCTGTGTTCTTTCAAAAACAACCCTTGCTTTATGTAATGAGGTCACACTCATTGTCTGGTCTTTGGTCCAAGTGTTCTGTTCTTTACAGCTAAAATCAGGACACCAAGGGAACATGTGACTGGGCAAAGAGAAGTAGCTTGAAAATTTATTTTCTACACTTCTATACTTTTGTTGTGAAGGATTATTATATTTATCTTATAGAAAAGTCTGCTTTCTGATGACATATTCAGCCAGTATGAAAAAGAGCTGGAAACGAAATTAAAATACATCTGTGGCAATCTGAATACATTTTCATTTTTCTGGACCACAGATAGTTTTCATGAAGAAGGAACATCTTGAGTATATCAAGCATTCAGTTCACCTTGACATTAACTCTCAGTTGAGTTGCTCAGTCGTTTCTGACTCTTTGCAGGCCCATGGACTGTAGCCCATCAGGCTCCTCCGTCCATGGGATTTCCCAGCAAGAATACTGGAGTGGTTGTCACTTCCTACTCCAGGGGATTTTCCTGCCCCAGGGTTTAACCCGAGTCTCTTGTGTCTCCTGCATTGGCAGGCAGGTGTTTTATGACTCATGCCACCTGAGAAGTCTTGATGTTAACCATAAACAGGTTTTAAAATGTTTAAATTGCTGATTTCCTTTGTTATACTGAAGGATAACTAGATCTTTTTGATAATATTAATAATCAATAATAGTTTTTGTTGTTAAGCGTCTAGTAGATGCTGAGCATTGAGCATCATTATTCACTAACACTTATTCTCACACACACACAAAACACACAACAGTAGATACAGTTACCTCCATTTTACTTGGGAGGAAACTAGGGCTCTGAGAGTTCAGGAAAATAAATTCCAGCCCTCTAGCCATCCACTGGGATCCTATGCAGCCATTAAAGTGGCAGTATTGTAGATGAATATGTGATACTCAGAAAGATTTTATCAATTAAGATGGTGAATCGAGTGAAGCAGGTACCAAACCCTACATCAGGGTGGTCCCCTGTGTGTCTTTTGCATAGTCACTGACACACACATACACGTGCATGCACACACATGCGCACACACACACGCACACACACACACATACACACTCATAGGAAAAGGAGAGGAAAGACGCCTCCAGAATCGTGCTGGGGCTGTGACGCATTCCCTTTCCTTCTCACTCACAAAGTCACCTTTGTGGTTCCAGGGTGTGAAGGAGCTGTGCTCACTCCTGCTTGGTCAGGCCCTCCTGCTCCCATCCCTGAAGCTTCTCCTGGAAAGCCCGGACAAATGTCTGCACGCCATCGCCCTGGACCACATCACCGCCATCGCTAAGGTACTCCCCACTGAATTCACTCATTCTTATTTTGCAGAGACATGCATTGGTATTGCAGTTCTCATCAGTAACAATGGTGATTTACTCAGGACTGTTTTACTTACACTCTGAGCACAATAGTTATTTGTTTGTCTACAGTAGGTATTTGTGGTTTGCAGTAAATATTTGTTGACAAAACATTTTCTAAGCTTCTCCCATGAACCACAGAGTGTATCTAGTGCCAAGAATGCAAATCTGGATCAGGACGCATTTTCTTTAGAGAAGCAGAGTATCAAGTCTCTTTAAGAAAATTTCAGAGCTGCCTGGCACTAGCAAACTAGTCTTGCCACTGGAAATCTGGGACCAGGAGCTCCTAACATCAGGCAGATTTTCTGTGCCTGCATGTGTTTGGTTATCCACTAATTAAATGTGAGAAGGAATCCTGTTAATGGCACCAGCGGAAATCTCAAGCTTGAGTTTCCTCTGGCAGCTGACACCACCACTGAAACCCATCCTGGCTTATAGAAATGGGAGCCAGTGCTGAGGCTAGAGAGTTCTCCCTGTAGCCTGGCTGCCTTATTATCATGAAGATAATGTTTTTAAGGAAGAAACTTGCACTTCCCTTTTTAAATTTTACACTTTAGATAGCTCAGAGTTGTGTTTCAAAGAATTTGCATTGTATGATCCTTCTGTGGGACACTCACTCTTTCATCTGAAGTATATGTGTGCGTGCTTTAACAACAATATAAGAGGGTGTCTTCTAGGGACCAGAGAGGGTAGGTGAATCCTAGGGCAAAGGTGCAGTGACAAGATGGATGAAAAGATGTCTAGGATTTATAGCTTTGTTAATGACAGAGGGTGCAGAAAGCAGGACATAGTTGCCTTTGGAAATAGTCATAATGAACAAGATGAGAAAACTGTCGTGCCTTTATTCATATTTTCAAAATAATGGAAAGTTTCTGTATAGGTTTTATTTTTTAAAAAAGCCTTTCATTATCATTGATAATTGAGCATAATAGGGGCCTTTCTGGAAACTAGGCTGAAGTATGAAATTGAGGGGCCTTGTCTAGCAGTAGCCTCTCTGTAGCCTCGCTAAAATAAAAGTTGCGTAATACTGAGATTTGCGAGAAACTGAGAACTGCAGTAAGATTTTTTTTCTTAGCTGATTTTTTATTGGAGATCGAAGACATCAGGAAGAAGGGAGAGCTAGAGAAAATCAACTGCGGGCTATCAGTGTTTTTCTTCCATCACCACTCTTGTACGCAGTATTTGTATCTCTACTCAAGTATTCACAATAAAACTTGCCATGGGCACCTTTGAGAATAAAACAGTAATGTATTAAGCACTGCTGTTCCCTATACATCCTGTGTAGGGCATTACTGATGCCCTCATGACGTCCATAGGAGTACAGATCAGTTTTCATTGTAAAGATTCTTTATCACAAATGCATCAGTCAGAACTGTAACTAGAAGGGGAGCTCCCTAACTGTGAACCAGCCCTGCTGACTGACTCACCGCCCCCCAACACACACATACTATCACAATAAGAAACTGACCGGGGATGTTGCCAACACTCAATTCATTTATAAATGGTTCTGGTTTGCCTTTGTAACACTTTATCTGCACATTTGATATGCAATCTTGTGCTAAACTCTGGATCTTGAATCATTTCAGCTGTGGCTGGTTCACCCGGGGTTGTGATGAAAACACTCGAAATCCCTGTGGCCTTCAGGTACAGAAATCAAAGCCAGAGGTGTAAATTGCTGAGGCGAGTCTGTTTCCTACCACTGAGACCCTTCTAGGAATTCTTATGACACTGACTTATAACTTCTCTGCACTAAGATGAGCACTCATGTTAGGCTGGCCCATCTGTGACCTTCACGTGTGTTCATGGAAGATTTCACATCCTCCAAGGAACTGAGTTGCTGAGTGTTGCTGAGTTTTCCAATTTTTAAAACACTTTTTAACTTTTATTTTGAGATAATTTTAAGCTCACATTCCGTTGGAGGCAATAACACATCAGGATTTTCTATACCCTTCATTTGGTTTCTCGAAGTGTTGACATTTTACATGACTAGTATCCTTATAACCAGGACATTGGCAGAGATACGATCTCTGGACCTTATGCAGATTCCACAGTTTTACGTGCCCTTGTGTGTGTGTGTGTGTGTGTGTGTGTGTGTGTGTGTGTGTCCTTCTTNGAAGTGTTGACATTTTACATGACTAGTATCCTTATAACCAGGACATTGGCAGAGATACGATCTCTGGACCTTATGCAGATTCCACAGTTTTACGTGCCCTTGTGTGTGTGTGTGTGTGTGTGTGTGTGTATCCATGTATAAAGTTCTGTGCAGTGTTGTCACATAGAGATGCATGTGACTACAGTTAGGATCCAGAACAGTTCATGACAAGGATACCCCCCAGCCACCCGTGTAGCCACAGCCACCCCCTCCCTCTCCTACCCACCCAGCAACCAGTGAAGGCTGCTCGTCTCTTCTCCATCTAATTTTGCCGTCTCAAGAATATGATACACATGAAGAGAGATTACTATGATTTATCATTGCTCTCCCAGCACCATTAAAAAGTCATATTACCCTTTTCTAAGGGAAGAGTTTCACTGGGCCTTTTTGAAGGGCTCCTGTCAAGCTATTTTACATCATACTTGGTTTTGTAGTGAAAAATACTATGTGAAAGATACTGGTTTTCTTCTTTTGTGTTTATTTTGCTATTCACTCTGCCCAATAGTGGGCGACCCTGAGTTCATCAGTAACTTGTTTCTCCCTTAATGGTTGTTGGCAATAGTTCCTGTTGATACTAAAAGGGAAAAAAAAAAATTGTTTTCAGAGAAACTCCTCTGATGGGTGTCAGTCTTTCTTGCACAGTGCATGGATCCAGGCAAAAAAGTGCACCCCTTCCCCCACTTGCTGATAGTGTGTATTTGACATAACATACTGACAGCTTTATAGGGGCTTATGTTTCAAAGGATGATGCTTAAATGCTGATGCCAGGGACCTTAGTGGTTTCGTCTCCAATAGCGGTGTTCACTTGTCTAAGCTTTTCCGAAATTGCAAACCTCTGGTGTTTGGCGTGTCCTTCTTACCAGTGGCCAACAGCCTCTTCCTTGGGCCAGAAATAGAAAGACGTTATGGATTATATCATTGGTGAATAATTAAAACCCTGGTGTGGTCCATACTGTCAGATCACCCACTCCATCAGCCTAGTGAGATTTAGAGCTTACCTTCAAAACCTTTTTTCTCCAAGAAGGATAAGCCTTGATGATGTGTTTGAATCTCCTCTCAGGGAAATTTTCTACCAGGTGGAAGTCTCTTGACTCATTTCATAAAAGTAAGCAGGTCTGTGTTTATAATAGCTCCGTGGACTACAACATTTTCAATTCATAATTCCAGATTTACGGTGGCCTTACTGCTTCCTCCTCTTCAGGGCTGCTCATACCTCTGTCCCCGCTCACAGGGACTGGCCTGGACCACGTACCTATTAAAAGAATCATTCATGGAAGTGTGTAGGACCTTTGACACCTAATTAAGCGTTTCTCCCTGATGCTAGTAATAACTGTCTTCCAGTACCAACTGTGCTGGATGTTATTAGAGGCCCTTCCTCACTTTCCCTTTTAATAATCCTCTGCAAAGATACTATTCTGGTTTCACAGATGAAAATACTGGAACTCAGGGGTCATACAGCCAGCAAGCAGCCAGAGCTGAAACTGAAGCCCCGAATCCAGCGTTCAGCATCTGTGTTTAATCACACTGCTGCTTTTGACCTAACTGGTAGACTGTCTTATATTGGAAAAAGGTTATCTCTGCAGAGAAGTGGACTCACTAAAGCATCTTGAACCATATAATAGCAGCACTGAAAACAGTAGTACAGAGCTGGTCTGACAGCTTGCCTGGTACAGGGCTTCCTCTTTCAAATTCCTCAAATCACTAGAACCTGATGGAACCCAACTAGGGTGGGAGCTGCCAGTCCTGGGTGCCCTGTCAGGTTTAAAACCCTCACAAAAGAGCACCTCCAGAATGAAGGATCCTTTGAATGTGTGGCCCTGAGTCCCGCCTGCTGGAGTTGTTTCCACATCACAGTCCTTCATGTTGTTAATAAATGTGCTTCTCATCCCTGTGATTTTGCTGTGAAGGCACCAGAACCTACCAACATCACCCACAGGGACCAGTGTCTCGGCTAGAGGGAGAGCTTTAAAGGTTCTCAGGAAAGCATGCTTGGGTTAACATATTTACAGTCGGCCCTTGGACAGCACAAGGGTTAATCTAGGTATTAGTTAGACTTGGCCCTCCATCTCCAAGATTCCTCTGCATCCGTGGTTTCCACCGTCCAGGAACTGATGTAACGTCCAGGCAGTGATGTAATATTTCCTACTGGAAAAAAAAAAAAAAACCCCACATAAGTGGCCCAGGGCCGTTCAAACTCACATTGTTTAAGGGCCAACTGTGTATAAAACAATGAAGCCTTGCTTTCTTCGTCCCCCTTTAATTCAATCCATATCTCCACTGAGGCCTCCCTGGTGAGCGTCTGTGGCAGCATCGCGCTCCCACAATGTTCCTTCTCTGCTGAAGTCAGGGGCACACACGGCTGTTATGCTCCGAGTCCAAGTCTCCAAATAGACTGAGAACAAGTCCACCACGGCAATGCAAAGGCAAGAAGGGAGTTTATTGCTGACTCGAGTTAGGGCACTCTGCCACATCCAACACAGTGGAGTAAGGCAAGAGGGCCCCAAGCCCTGAATTACAGCAGTATTTATAGACTTAGAACAAAGACAGGGAGTTAGCAAGGGCGGATTGGTTGCAAGGGGTTCTTGGCATCTATTAATTGGCTAAATTTTGTGCATGTGGGCTTGCTTAAGGGACTTTTCATGTTATCTGGGCTAGCTTTAACCAGGCTATGGGGAGTATACTGACTGGCTGAGTCTCAAGGTCGGGGGGATGATGATCTCAGCTCCTTCTGGGCAGTGACCCAGCTTTTTCTGTGATTGTAGCTCTGGCTACTTTAGTCCTTGAAGCTTGTCATGGCTTCTGTCAGGTCTCAACATTATCCCTGTCCTTTGTTCATATAGAGGAATCTTCTTCTGTTTTCTGGGGCACTGTCTGGTATTGTTGCCTAAGCACAAACAGCTGGACCGTATTAATACGTTCTTTTATGAAGGTTATAAGCTTGTTAATAATACAGGAGCCAAAGGTAAGTATTAGTAAAAGCACCAGCAGGGGTCCCAGCAGTGTAGAAATTGAAGTCGTTAGCCAGGGGGATTGCTGGAACCAGGACTCAAACTACCCTTGTTGAGCCTCTCACTCTCTTTTACGTTGTGCCAGTCCCTCTCTCACTTTGGCCATAGACTCTGTGTGGTCAGCGTAAAACCAACATTCTTCTCCCAGGGCTGTGCAGAGCCCTCCTTCCTTCAGGAAAAGCAAGTCTAACCCTCTTCAATTTTGCAAGACCACTTCAGATAGGGAGGTCAACGATTTTTCTAAGTGACTAATTGATTCTTCTAGTCGGGTAATGTCTTCATCTATGGCTGCCCATAGCGAGTTAAATCCCTGACTGTGGAGGGACAAGGCCGCTTATTCCTGTCCCGGCTCCGGCTATTCCAAGGCCAAACATAGTTGCTATAGTAATGGCAGTGATAGGTTCCCTTTTAATTCTGCTCCATATTTTGTGAGAGTTGAGAGTCAGCTTTTGGGCCCAGTAATCATATACTGTCCCTTCAGGGTGATACAGGATTTTTGGCACTACTGCCACCAGAATGCAAAATTCTTCTTTGGGGTCGAATACTGAGCTATGTAGACAAGGAGTCAGCCCAGTACATGAGCAAACCCACCATCCCCCCGTCTCTGGAATTAACCATTTGCCTATGGGCAAGTCTGTGGGCTCAATGGCGCATGCACACAGTGGGGATTTCTCTGGTGATACCTTGCCCACACATAACCCCTTTCCCCAGACTTCTCTTATCGTAAGACCCACTTTTCGTTCTCCCCAGCGGCACTGAGGAGGATCCGTGTTGTTGTCCAGATTATAAGAGGCATTGAGGCCTATTGCCTCGTAGTAAGGGGGTACAAGTTATAGCAGAGCCAGCAAGATCTAGTTGCCTCTGGATTAGTCTGATTTAGAGTTGTATAGGCTGCTCTCACTAATTTCCATAGTGGGTCTGAGTTTCCAAGATTACGAATGGGACCCAGGGGGTCCATAGGTCTAGGTGGAACTAAGGATGTGAGAGCCGTGGTTGTTGGATGGCAGGGGGTTGCATTGACTCTCTCAACTGGGTTTGGACCTATNGGCATGAAGAGGCCTGTGACGAGGAAGAGGGACAAGGTGGGTTAGGAGGTGTAAGGATAAAAGGTTTAAGCCAGTCTGGCGGATTTTCCACCAGATCCTGCCAAACCAAGATGTATGGAGTTTGGTCCGGGTGTCCCAATGGGTTGGGACCAAGCACTTTTTCTCTGACCGCTCGCACAATAGGCAGGCTGAAGGTGCCTTCTGGCGGCCAGTTGACATTAAAGGCGGGCCATTCAACTGAGTCACCAACTTGCTTTTCTTCACCAGCAGGGACAAATTCTGCACTCTAGACTTAAAATCAGAGAAATGGTCAGTCACAAGAGTCAGAGGAATAGAAGCCCTTTGTCCCATGTTTGCAGATGCAAGGCGTTTGCCCTGGGAGCCCCAAGGAACAAACAAAGAACACAGAGACGGTGCCCGCACTCACACAGACACAACGACCAGACGCAGACAGCAAACACAAGATGGCCACTAACAACCCAACACTAGATCTTCCTGGGTTCTCTTTTCAGTCTTACCTGCAGGATTTTCACAGAGCCAGTTGCCTCTCTGGTACAATACTGAGCCCTGGTCTCACACTGGACTTATTCCTATACTCACACCCAGCTGCCTCCCCACTACGATACTGGGCCCTGGCCTCACGCTGGGTTTCTTCAGAGCTAACACTGGTGTTCAGAATTTTTACCTCCTAGCGAGGTCCCCCTTCTACCAGGGGAGTTGCTCTGCCCAGTCAAAGGGAGATCCTGGATGAGCCCCCAAATGTTATGCTCTGAGTCCAAGTCTCCGAATAGACTGAGAGAACAAGTCCACCATGGCAATGCAAAGGCAAGAAGGGAGTTTATTGCTAACTCGAGTTAGGGCACTCTGCCACATCCAACACAGTGGAGTAAGGCAGGAGGGCCCCAAGCCCTGAATTACAGCAGTATTTATAGACTTAGAACAAAGACAGGGAGTTGGCAAGGGCGGATTGGTTGCAAGGGGTTCTTGGCATCTATTAATTGGCTAAATTTTGTGCATGCGGGCTTGCTTAAGGGACTTTTCATGTTATCTGGGCTAGCTTTAACCAGGCTATGGGGAGTATGCTGACTGGTTGAGTCTCAAGGTCGGGGGGATGATGATCTCAGCTCCTTCTAGGCAGTGACCCAGCTTTTTCTGTGATTGTAGCTCTGGCTACTTTAGTCCTTGAAGCTTGTCATGGCTTCTGTCAAGTCTCAACAATGGCCCTCCGACCTCAGCACGCAGCGAGAACAAGGACCTTGGGCTGGGCTCTGGACTGCCCTATTTGGCCTGCACAAAGTCCTTCTTTGGCTTTGGCCCTAACATCAGTGGTTTTCTTGCACATCCAAACCAAGTTAGGCTGAAGTGATCCAGTCGTGCGGAGAAGAATCAAGCAACTGATTTCCTGTATATCTTACAGATGCCAGTTGATATTAAACCAGTGTCTTTTTACAATCACTGTTCTTTCGCCTCTTTTAGTCTCTCAGAATTTCAGGCATATATCTACTTATTTCCAAATGGCACGTTAACCCGAACATAATCTAAACATGTTACTTTCACCCGTCATCCTTCATTCTCAGCTGGTGGTTAGTCTTGATGAAGGAAGCTCTGGTACCACGTATCTCCCAGTATTCTCAGCTGGTTGCCTCTAGCGACAGGCAGCTCACTCCCTATGGGGTAACCTGTAAGGTTTCTAGACAGCTCTGAGGGGTGGCTGACCGACTTGGTGCCAACAGACGTATAAAGTACCCATTGTGCATAGCCTGATACTGTGTGCAGGAGTGAGGAATAGGTAGGACGTTTGTAAAGACGAAATATCATCCCTCTGTGTAGAGGAACTGTGTCAAGGGGAGACTGACATATGAAGCACTAACACAAGGAACTAAGGAGGATAAAAAAGGGGGCAAGTGTGAAAGTGTGGGACGGGCCAAACTCAGGGCCCCAGAATGGGTCACTGAAGTGACCAAGCTTGAACCATCCTCAAAGGTTCTCTCCCGCTGTCAGATCCTAAGTCAGAGGACTGTCTGGATTTTGGCTCCAGAAGACTGCTCATCCCAGGCCAGGATTGGGGCTGAGGGTATTCCAAGAAATGAAGTCTGAATGGCCTGCAAGTCAATACAGAAAACACAAATGTATTTGTGGGCACTTTTCTTATTCTAGGAATACACTCGTGTTGCCATTTTATTTTTCTATACTTTCAGTTGGTATATTTAATAACTCTTACTAGTAATAGTGTATGTAGCAGTGAGAAAAATATTCTTTCCTGAAGTAAACAGTGAAATTATATCAAATAATCCTCTTTAAAGTAATTGAAATGAGGTCCTGCATGCATTATGCTACTGGGATTTCAGCTTCCCTCATTACTGTAATTACTCTTAGCTTCGTATAGATCCATAAAATCAAAGATTTAATTCAGAGAAGGTTCATTACCTATTGTTGAAACAGGAATTGAGCAGATAACATTTTAATGGCTTGGAAGACAGTAGTGCTTTATGCTTTAATAGATTTCCCCCCAAGATCAGCAAAGTTTCTTTTAGTCTCAAAAATTAATCACCAACCCCCCAAAAAAATTCACTGATAGAGAAGACAAGCCTTTTACTCATTTTCTGAAATATGTAAGCCCTTCTCCTTCTGTGCTTTATTCCTGACTTGTGTGACTGTAATAACTGCAGCCATTTTCTGAACTTAAACTCTACACCAGGCATTGTGCTAGGCACGTAAACACATAGATTATCTCCACCCCTGTCTGTTGTCTGTATTTCACATGTGGAAACTGGGGCCCTGAGAGATTGTCCTCAACAAGGTCACATATCTATTTAGCTAAAAAGCCAGGACTGGAAATTGGTCTCTAACCCAGAAGCCTCTCTGCCTTCTTTTCACAAGACAGCTCCTTCTTACTCCCATTCAAAGCTATTTGATCAGAGGAATTAAGTCAGCTAATCCTCCTGGGCTTCTCTCATATTTATTTCCACCATCCAACTGACTCCAGAACTGACAAAATATATTTTCTTCCCCAAGCCCTAAAAGCATCAATCAAGCCAATGTCAAGGATGTGTGATTCTCCCCAGACCATATACCAAAGTGATTCCTGATGAATTAAAAAGTTATTTATTTTTGAAATCAGATAATTATATAT
This sequence comes from Raphicerus campestris, assembly GCA_006410735.1. Classification (NCBI taxonomy): domain Eukaryota; kingdom Metazoa; phylum Chordata; class Mammalia; order Artiodactyla; family Bovidae; genus Raphicerus; species Raphicerus campestris. Next base: position 214,614 of record SJYW01011333.1, read on the forward strand.
ATATATATACATATATAAACACAGACATACACATACACACATACCATATCCTTCTAGGAAATATAACTTCTAAGCTTTAAGCCAATAGGAAATGAGTCATAAAGTAATATATCCTTTCCTGATAATATTCAAGTGTAAAACTCCTGCTGCTGCTGCTGCTGCTGCTGCTAAGTCACTTCAGTCGTGTCCGACTCTACCAAATAGAATTGCAAACAGTAGATTAGAATGTCTATTATAATTAAAATCAAGATTAATGTTTAAGTTACAGAAGAATTTTTCAACATGTGTACAGTGATGTTGAAATTCCAATAATGAGTAAAGGATTTGACCCTTCCCGTAGGAAAAAATAAAAATGACAGGAAATGTATGGGAAAAATTCCTTCTTGCTAATAAACAAGAGAGCATCTTTGAGATACCAATACATATCTCCTAAATTAGCAAAGTAATTTTCTTTTCAAAGTCATAGCATCCAGAGCTGGGAAGTGTATAGTGAAACCAGCACACTCCTCCCCTGATGGCAGCTCTGTGCGCTGGACGGTCCAAATCACCACGTCACTGCTTCCCTCTCGTACCCGCAGCCAGATGTTGTGGATGCTTGGCCCCGTGTAGTTGTCTGCTTGGGCTGCCATAACAAAGTGCCACAGACCAGGCAACATTTAAATATTAGAAACGTGTGTTCTCACAATGCTGGAGGCCCAACGTCCGAGATCTCAGGAGCCAGCGGGATTGATTTATTCTGAGGCCTCTCTCCATGGCTTGCAGATGCTGCCTTCTCCCTGCGTCCAGCATGGCTTTCTCTCGGCTTGCGTGTCTGTCCTCTTCTCTTCTTATAAAGATACCAATCAGATTGGATTAGGATTCATCCCCATGACACAGATGACTCATTTACCTTATTTACCTCTATAAAGGCCTTATCTCCTGTCCTGATGTCTTGGAGGTCCTAACAGACCTCAACACATGAGTTTGAGGAGATATAGAGACGATTGGATGGCATCAACAACTCAATGGACATGAGTTTAAGCAAACTCCAGGAGGACAGGGAAGCCTGGCGTGCTGCAGTTCATGGGGTCACAGAGTCGAACACAACTTAGTGACTTAACAGCAACAACATGTTCATCCCACAAGGCCCCAGCCATACCTCTCCTAATAAATTATCCTAAGGGGCTTCCTTGGCAGCTCAGTTGGTAAAGAATCTTCCTGCAGTCCAGGAGACCTGGTTTCAATCCTGGATTGGGAGGATCCCCTCGAGACAGAAATGGCAACCCACTCCAGTATTCTTGCCTGGAGAATCCTATGGACAGAGGAGCCTGGTGGGATACAGTCCAAGGGGTAGCAAAGAGTTGAACATGACTTAGAGACTAAACCACCAAGGAGATAATTCAAATAAAGNGGCATGAAGAGGCCTGTGACGAGGAAGAGGGACAAGGTGGGTTAGGAGGTGTAAGGATAAAAGGTTTAAGCCAGTCTGGCGGATTTTCCACCAGATCCTGCCAAACCAAGATGTATGGAGTTTGGTCCGGGTGTCCCAATGGGTTGGGACCAAGCAATTTTTCTCTGACCGCTCGCACAATAGGCAGGCTGAAGGTGCCTTCTGGCGGCCAGTTGACATTAAAGGCGGGCCATTCAACTGAGTCACCAACTTGCTTTTCTTCACCAGCAGGGACAAATTCTGCACTCTAGACTTAAAATCAGAGAAATGGTCAGTCACAAGAGTCAGAGGAATAGAAGCCCTTTGTCCCATGTTTGCAGATGCAAGGCGTTTGCCCTGGGAGCCCCAAGGAACAAACAAAGAACACAGAGACGGTGCCCGCACTCACACAGACACAACGACCAGACGCAGACAGCAAACACAAGATGGCCACTAACAACCCAACACTAGATCTTCCTGGGTTCTCTTTTCAGTCTTACCTGCAGGATTTTCACAGAGCCAGTTGCCTCTCTGGTACAATACCGAGCCCTGGTCTCACACTGGACTTATTCCTATACTCACACCCAGCTGCCTCCCCACTACGATACTGGGCCCTGGCCTCACGCTGGGTTTCTTCAGAGCTAACACTGGTGTTCAGAATTTTTACCTCCTAGCGAGGTCCCCCTTCTACCAGGGGAGTTGCTCTGCCCAGTCAAAGGGAGATCCTGGATGAGCCCCCAAATGTTATGCTCTGAGTCCAAGTCTCCGAATAGACTGAGAGAACAAGTCCACCATGGCAATGCAAAGGCAAGAAGGGAGTTTATTGCTAACTCGAGTTAGGGCACTCTGCCACATCCAACACAGTGGAGTAAGGCAAGAGGGCCCCAAGCCCTGAATTACAGCAGTATTTATAGACTTAGAACAAAGACAGGGAGTTGGCAAGGGCGGATTGGTTGCAAGGGGTTCTTGGCATCTATTAATTGGCTAAATTTTGTGCATGCGGGCTCGCTTAAGGGACTTTTCATGTTATCTGGGCTAGCTTTAACCAGGCTATGGGGAGTATGCTGACTGGTTGAGTCTCAAGGTCGGGGGGATGATGATCTCAGCTCCTTCTAGGCAGTGACCCAGCTTTTTCTGTGATTGTAGCTCTGGCTACTTTAGTCCTTGAAGCTTGTCATGGCTTCTGTCAAGTCTCAACAATGGCCCTCCGACCTCAGCACGCAGCGAGAACAAGGACCTTGGGCTGGGCTCTGGACTGCCCTATTTGGCCTGCACAAAGTCCTTCTTTGGCTTTGGCCCTAACATCAGTGGTTTTCTTGCACATCCAAACCAAGTTAGGCTGAAGTGATCCAGTCGTGCGGAGAAGAATCAAGCAACTGATTTCCTGTATATCTTACAGATGCCAGTTGATGTTAAACCAGTGTCTTTTTACAATCACTGTTCTTTCGCCTCTTTTAGTCTCTCAGAATTTCAGGCATATATCTACTTATTTCCAAATGGCACGTTAACCCGAACATAATCTAAACATGTTACTTTCACCCGTCATCCTTCATTCTCAGCTGGTGGTTAGTCTTGATGAAGGAAGCTCTGGTACCACGTATCTCCCAGTATTCTCAGCTGGTTGCCTCTAGCGACAGGCAGCTCACTCCCTATGGGGTAACCTGTAAGGTTTCTAGACAGCTCTGAGGGGTGGCTGACCGACTTGGTGCCAACAGACGTATAAAGTACCCATTGTGCATAGCCTGATACTGTGTGCAGGAGTGAGGAATAGGTAGGACGTTTGTAAAGACGAAATATCATCCCTCTGTGTAGAGGAACTGTGTCAAGGGGAGACTGACATATGAAGCACTAACACAAGGAACTAAGGAGGATAAAAAAGGGGGCAAGTGTGAAAGTGTGGGACGGGCCAAACTCAGGGCCCCAGAATGGGTCACTGAAGTGACCAAGCTTGAACCATCCTCAAAGGTTCTCTCCCGCTGTCAGATCCTAAGTCAGAGGACTGTCTGGATTTTGGCTCCAGAAGACTGCTCATCCCAGGCCAGGATTGGGGCTGAGGGTATTCCAAGAAATGAAGTCTGAATGGCCTGCAAGTCAATACAGAAAACACAAATGTATTTGTGGGCACTTTTCTTATTCTAGGAATACACTCGTGTTGCCATTTTATTTTTCTATACTTTCAGTTGGTATATTTAATAACTCTTACTAGTAATAGTGTATGTAGCAGTGAGAAAAATATTCTTTCCTGAAGTAAACAGTGAAATTATATCAAATAATCCTCTTTAAAGTAATTGAAATGAGGTCCTGCATGCATTATGCTACTGGGATTTCAGCTTCCCTCATTACTGTAATTACTCTTAGCTTCGTATAGATCCATAAAATCAAAGATTTAATTCAGAGAAGGTTCATTACCTATTGTTGAAACAGGAATTGAGCAGATAACATTTTAATGGCTTGGAAGACAGTAGTGCTTTATGCTTTAATAGATTTCCCCCCAAGATCAGCAAAGTTTCTTTTAGTCTCAAAAATTAATCACCAACCCCCCAAAAAAATTCACTGATAGAGAAGACAAGCCTTTTACTCATTTTCTGAAATATGTAAGCCCTTCTCCTTCTGTGCTTTATTCCTGACTTGTGTGACTGTAATAACTGCAGCCATTTTCTGAACTTAAACTCTACACCAGGCATTGTGCTAGGCACGTAAACACATAGATTATCTCCACCCCTGTCTGTTGTCTGTATTTCACATGTGGAAACTGGGGCCCTGAGAGATTGTCCTCAACAAGGTCACATATCTATTTAGCTAAAAAGCCAGGACTGGAAATTGGTCTCTAACCCAGAAGCCTCTCTGCCTTCTTTTCACAAGACAGCTCCTTCTTACTCCCATTCAAAGCTATTTGATCAGAGGAATTAAGTCAGCTAATCCTCCTGGGCTTCTCTCATATTTATTTCCACCATCCAACTGACTCCAGAACTGACAAAATATATTTTCTTCCCCAAGCCCTAAAAGCATCAATCAAGCCAATGTCAAGGATGTGTGATTCTCCCCAGACCATATACCAAAGTGATTCCTGATGAATTAAAAAGTTATTTATTTTTGAAATCAGATAATTACATATATATATATACATATATAAACACAGACATACACATACACACATACCATATCCTTCTAGGAAATATAACTTCTAAGCTTTAAGCCAATAGGAAATGAGTCATAAAGTAATATATCCTTTCCTGATAATATTCAAGTGTAAAACTCCTGCTGCTGCTGCTGCTGCTGCTGCTAAGTCACTTCAGTCGTGTCCGACTCTACCAAATAGAATTGCAAACAGTAGATTAGAATGTCTATTATAATTAAAATCAAGATTAATGTTTAAGTTACAGAAGAATTTTTCAACATGTGTACAGTGATGTTGAAATTCCAATAATGAGTAAAGGATTTGACCCTTCCCGTAGGAAAAAATAAAAATGACAGGAAATGTATGGGAAAAATTCCTTCTTGCTAATAAACAAGAGAGCATCTTTGAGATACCAATACATATCTCCTAAATTAGCAAAGTAATTTTCTTTTCAAAGTCATAGCATCCAGAGCTGGGAAGTGTATAGTGAAACCAGCACACTCCTCCCCTGATGGCAGCTCTGTGCGCTGGACGGTCCAAATCACCACGTCACTGCTTCCCTCTCGTACCCGCAGCCAGATGTTGTGGATGCTTGGCCCCGTGTAGTTGTCTGCTTGGGCTGCCATAACAAAGTGCCACAGACCAGGCAACATTTAAATATTAGAAACGTGTGTTCTCACAATGCTGGAGGCCCAACGTCCGAGATCTCAGGAGCCAGCGGGATTGATTTATTCTGAGGCCTCTCTCCATGGCTTGCAGATGCTGCCTTCTCCCTGCGTCCAGCATGGCTTTCTCTCGGCTTGCGTGTCTGTCCTCTTCTCTTCTTATAAAGATACCAATCAGATTGGATTAGGATTCATCCCCATGACACAGATGACTCATTTACCTTATTTACCTCTATAAAGGCCTTATCTCCTGTCCTGATGTCTTGGAGGTCCTAACAGACCTCAACACATGAGTTTGAGGAGATATAGAGACGATTGGATGGCATCAACAACTCAATGGACATGAGTTTAAGCAAACTCCAGGAGGACAGGGAAGCCTGGCGTGCTGCAGTTCATGGGGTCACAGAGTCGAACACAACTTAGTGACTTAACAGCAACAACATGTTCATCCCACAAGGCCCCAGCCATACCTCTCCTAATAAATTATCCTAAGGGGCTTCCTTGGCAGCTCAGTTGGTAAAGAATCTTCCTGCAGTCCAGGAGACCTGGTTTCAATCCTGGATTGGGAGGATCCCCTCGAGACAGAAATGGCAACCCACTCCAGTATTCTTGCCTGGAGAATCCTATGGACAGAGGAGCCTGGTGGGATACAGTCCAAGGGGTAGCAAAGAGTNCATCCCAGGCCAGGATTGGGGCTGAGGGTATTCCAAGAAATGAAGTCTGAATGGCCTGCAAGTCAATACAGAAAACACAAATGTATTTGTGGGCACTTTTCTTATTCTAGGAATACACTCGTGTTGCCATTTTATTTTTCTATACTTTCAGTTGGTATATTTAATAACTCTTACTAGTAATAGTGTATGTAGCAGTGAGAAAAATATTCTTTCCTGAAGTAAACAGTGAAATTATATCAAATAATCCTCTTTAAAGTAATTGAAATGAGGTCCTGCATGCATTATGCTACTGGGATTTCAGCTTCCCTCATTACTGTAATTACTCTTAGCTTCGTATAGATCCATAAAATCAAAGATTTAATTCAGAGAAGGTTCATTACCTATTGTTGAAACAGGAATTGAGCAGATAACATTTTAATGGCTTGGAAGACAGTAGTGCTTTATGCTTTAATAGATTTCCCCCCAAGATCAGCAAAGTTTCTTTTAGTCTCAAAAATTAATCACCAACCCCCCAAAAAAATTCACTGATAGAGAAGACAAGCCTTTTACTCATTTTCTGAAATATGTAAGCCCTTCTCCTTCTGTGCTTTATTCCTGACTTGTGTGACTGTAATAACTGCAGCCATTTTCTGAACTTAAACTCTACACCAGGCATTGTGCTAGGCACGTAAACACATAGATTATCTCCACCCCTGTCTGTTGTCTGTATTTCACATGTGGAAACTGGGGCCCTGAGAGATTGTCCTCAACAAGGTCACATATCTATTTAGCTAAAAAGCCAGGACTGGAAATTGGTCTCTAACCCAGAAGCCTCTCTGCCTTCTTTTCACAAGACAGCTCCTTCTTACTCCCATTCAAAGCTATTTGATCAGAGGAATTAAGTCAGCTAATCCTCCTGGGCTTCTCTCATATTTATTTCCACCATCCAACTGACTCCAGAACTGACAAAATATATTTTCTTCCCCAAGCCCTAAAAGCATCAATCAAGCCAATGTCAAGGATGTGTGATTCTCCCCAGACCATATACCAAAGTGATTCCTGATGAATTAAAAAGTTATTTATTTTTGAAATCAGATAATTACATATATATATATACATATATAAACACAGACATACACATACACACATACCATATCCTTCTAGGAAATATAACTTCTAAGCTTTAAGCCAATAGGAAATGAGTCATAAAGTAATATATCCTTTCCTGATAATATTCAAGTGTAAAACTCCTGCTGCTGCTGCTGCTGCTGCTGCTAAGTCACTTCAGTCGTGTCCGACTCTACCAAATAGAATTGCAAACAGTAGATTAGAATGTCTATTATAATTAAAATCAAGATTAATGTTTAAGTTACAGAAGAATTTTTCAACATGTGTACAGTGATGTTGAAATTCCAATAATGAGTAAAGGATTTGACCCTTCCCGTAGGAAAAAATAAAAATGACAGGAAATGTATGGGAAAAATTCCTTCTTGCTAATAAACAAGAGAGCATCTTTGAGATACCAATACATATCTCCTAAATTAGCAAAGTAATTTTCTTTTCAAAGTCATAGCATCCAGAGCTGGGAAGTGTATAGTGAAACCAGCACACTCCTCCCCTGATGGCAGCTCTGTGCGCTGGACGGTCCAAATCACCACGTCACTGCTTCCCTCTCGTACCCGCAGCCAGATGTTGTGGATGCTTGGCCCCGTGTAGTTGTCTGCTTGGGCTGCCATAACAAAGTGCCACAGACCAGGCAACATTTAAATATTAGAAACGTGTGTTCTCACAATGCTGGAGGCCCAACGTCCGAGATCTCAGGAGCCAGCGGGATTGATTTATTCTGAGGCCTCTCTCCATGGCTTGCAGATGCTGCCTTCTCCCTGCGTCCAGCATGGCTTTCTCTCGGCTTGCGTGTCTGTCCTCTTCTCTTCTTATAAAGATACCAATCAGATTGGATTAGGATTCATCCCCATGACACAGATGACTCATTTACCTTATTTACCTCTATAAAGGCCTTATCTCCTGTCCTGATGTCTTGGAGGTCCTAACAGACCTCAACACATGAGTTTGAGGAGATATAGAGACGATTGGATGGCATCAACAACTCAATGGACATGAGTTTAAGCAAACTCCAGGAGGACAGGGAAGCCTGGCGTGCTGCAGTTCATGGGGTCACAGAGTCGAACACAACTTAGTGACTTAACAGCAACAACATGTTCATCCCACAAGGCCCCAGCCATACCTCTCCTAATAAATTATCCTAAGGGGCTTCCTTGGCAGCTCAGTTGGTAAAGAATCTTCCTGCAGTCCAGGAGACCTGGTTTCAATCCTGGATTGGGAGGATCCCCTCGAGACAGAAATGGCAACCCACTCCAGTATTCTTGCCTGGAGAATCCTATGGACAGAGGAGCCTGGTGGGATACAGTCCAAGGGGTAGCAAAGAGTTGAACATGACTTAGAGACTAAACCACCAAGGAGATAATTCAAATAAAGAGAATATATGTACAAAAATCATTCATTTTTAGTGTTTCATAATGGCAAGCAACTAAAGGAAATCAGTCCTGAATACTCATTGGAAGGACTGATACTGAAGCTGAAGCTCCAATACTTTGGCCACCTGATGTGAAGAACTGACTCCTTGGAAAAGACCCTGATGCTGGGAAAAATTGAAGGCGGGAGGAGAAGGGGATGATAGAGGGTGAGATGGTTGGATAGCATCACTGACTCAATGGACATGAGTTTGAGTAAGTTCTGGGAGTTGGTGATAGACAGGGAAGCCTAGCATGCTTCAGTCCATGGGGTCTCAAAGAGTCAGACACGACTGAGTGATTGAATTGAACTAACGTATAGTAGGAAAAGTTAAATAACTTCTTCAGTAGACTACATTGTAGCCATTAAATTTTTTTAGAATGAAAACTGTGAAATATTTTTTAAAAATTCTCAACATATGAGAAAAGTAGGATACAAATATCACACGTCTTAACTGGGCAAATATGTCAGCATGTGGATAATCAGTGGAGAGAAAAGGTAGATAAAGTCATGTTCTTGAGGTAATCCTGATACAGAAGACTTCTTTTTGTGTTTTAAGATGGTTTCCAGCTTTTTCTTTTCATTTCAAAAAGAAAAATAGGTTAGAAGAGCAGTTCTAACTGGTAAGACAGTACCAGGCTTCTATGGGTAGGTACCGCCAGATTTTTAGTACCATACGTTGGAATTTGGTCACAGACAAGGAAAAGGAAGACAAGTTGAGGCTTGACAAATTAATGTAGCAGCTCCGACATGTGGCAATGATGCTGGGAATGCTGCTGTACTGAGAGGAAGGAGCCAGGCTGGCCTCGGTGGCCCCAAGGCAGGAGGCTTGGTATGTGGAAAGAAACCCATCTTGACTGCTGAGGACCTTGGACAGTGCTTTCCTTCTCTGCCCCTCAGGCTCCTCTTGCTTAAAATATGAGTGTTGGAATGGGTTCTTCGAAAAGCCATCTCTTTCTTTATTCTTTCATTCTCTGTTTTGGCCCACATATGTAAATAAACATCTGTGCACTCTTTTCCTTGCACATGACAATTATCAAGTATACTCTGGCCACACATACATCCTACAAAGAGCCAGAATCCGGTAGAAAGTCAAAGAAAGGAAGTAGCATCAGCCACTTTGTTTCCCCAGCATTTGTTTATGAGAGGCCAAATCAGATTTTCCCCCTTGCCTTCCCCTGGCTGCCACCCTGGCTCAGAGGAGGTCAGCAATCTCTGCCTCTCTTTAGGGAATCTCTGAGCATGCAAGGGCCAAAGGCAGAACATCCGAGTTTATGGCCGTGACTTTAGCCATAGGTTGTCTCATCCAGAATTGTAGATAGAGAGCTTTGAGGGTTGGGGGGGGACTCCCACCGTGCCCCCTGCTCCCACCCTGCCCTGGGACGAGACAGCTATCCCCAAGGTACATCAAGTGGGAAAATCCAGTTTTCAGGATGTCCTTGTGCTGGAGAGAAGCAAATAAAAGAGAGGGGGTCAGAGGGGAAGCAGCCGCCGGCGTTGACAAAACCCCTGTCTCTCCCTCGAGCTAGAAAAATCCATCATTCCCTTTATAGGAGCCTGAATTTCAGGCCCCCAAAGGGAGGGTTTGTGAGTCAACAGAAAGAATAATAAAGGTGTCCCAGCCTTGAAGACTTACTCAGGGCAGCACAGAAAGTATCAGCCTGCAGTGTTTGGACTTGAGCCTTTTATCCACGTTTTATCAAAAACATTTGCCTGTAGCATCCTGGCACACGTTCTGCTTCCTCCTGGACAGTTAGGTAGAAGGCTTCTTTATTTTTAAGGGTGAATCAAAATAACAGTATGCACAGTGAGTCAGCTGCCCACTTGCATGTATGAGTGTGTGCTTGCACGAGTGTGTTTGGAGGTAGCGGAGTACAATGAAAGCATGTGAGCTTTAGGGTTACTCACCCATTCACACATTCACTCCACGAATCCTGCTGAGTTCCTGCCACAAGGCCCACGCTGTTCTAGGCAGGGTGGGGGAGCTGGACTGTGGGGTCCACAAAGGAGACAGCATCCCTGCTCTGGGGGAGCTCGTGGCCTGGGAGAGGGGGGACACATGGTAAATACCCGTGAACCCATCAGAGAGGAGGGCTTCTGGTGCAGCTCACCATGAACCCGCCACATGATACGTGATGCCTGACTGTGACCTCGCTGAGCCCATGCGTGCGTCTGTCGGGTGAGATCGGAGCCGTCTTAAAGAGATATTGTGAGGCTTAGAGAGAAGGTGCCTCACTCAGTGGCACATGGAGGGGTCTCGGGACGCAGCTGGCATGGCAGCGGGATTCGGGTCCCGATTTCCCACTTAAAAAGCAAAAGAGAGAGGGAAAGGAGACACACAGAGCTCATAAACAGCCCACAGGCGGCGGGTGGAAGCCTCTCACGCTCCCTTCAGCAGAAACACTAGTCTTGTCCCAGCTGCTTTTGCTACCACCTCTGAAAACACAAACAAACAAAAAATGCAAAATTGAGTTCCCCTCTGTCTTTCTGAGTCCAAAGTGAGCGAGTGGAGTGTAAATGTTGATGGAAGGGAGAGGCTGAAGAAGGGAAGCCCAGGCTTTGTCAGACTCTTAGTTACGAGGCCAGAGTCTCCTCCTGTCATCTACACATGCACTTTACAAAAACATGACAGGGTTCAGTGGTGGGGGCTCTGCCAGTCATTCAGCACAGTTGATTACACTGGATGCTGAAATGAAAAACAGGTAAAAGCCTCTGTGCCCTCAAGAAGCTCCCAGTGCAGCAGGGGAGATGGATGGACCGGTCATTATAGCCCAGCCCCAAGAGAGAAGAGGGGTGTCTGCGGTGTCAGGAGTGTGGAGGGAGCAGCAATCAGCTTGGATCAGATGTAGGGGAGACATCACCCGGAAGGTGATGCTGGAGCTGACATTCATGTGGGGCTTGGAGAATTCCATGGACTGTATAGTTCATGGGGTCACAAAGAGTCGGACATGACTGAGTGACTTGCACTTTCACTAGAAGGCTCACAGGGGCTAAGACAGGTGCCGTCTGCTAATGGGCAAACTCTTATTCTCAGAATTTTTCTTTCTGTTACTGTCATCCTTCCAGCCAGTGGACACTTCTGGCCTCATCTTCAGCAGCCCTGCCTCCTTGTCAGGGAACACGAAGCACGAGCCCGTGGTGTTCAGTTACGGGACAGAGTTGGTCTAAACAGGAGAAAACTGGCTTTGAAATGCCACATTATCTCCACAGTTCCTGCAACCGAAACTATTAAAAGTACACAGTGGCGTGAATTTGAAGCTGTCTTTGAAGCTGTTTTTAAAAATGTTTATTTTGCACTGGAATATAGCCAGTTAGCACTATTGGTAATAGTTTCAGGTGGGCAGCAGAGGAACTCAGCCACACACACATGTAGCCAGCCTCCCCCAAACTCCTCTCCCATCCAGGCTGCCACTTAGCACTGAGCAGAGTTCCCTGTGTGAAGCTCTGGTGGGTTTTTTTTTTTAGTGTAAATGAGAAGCTCTGAATTTTGATCTTTGATTAGTGTTGAGTTGATTCCTTACAAAAACATGGACGGTAATATAAAACAGAAAAATATAAGCTAAATGTCAAAGCCGTGGAAAGCCATACATAGACCAAGACGACCAGGGGAAGGAATACAGAGACTATGCTACCAAAAGAGTGCAGAAAGCTTGTTTGTTTGTTTGTTTGTTTTTAAAGAAAAAGGTGAGTTTGGGTCTAAGCTTCCGAGAGGCTTAAGCAAGAACAGCTTTTAAATACCTCCTGTCGGTTATCCTGTTTACACCAACGGAGCTGACGGATATACCTTCTCAATGGAGCAGAAAAAAAGGTTTTCCTGTTCTTAAAAGAATTGTTTTCACAGGGATCTACATAAAGGAGAGGGTTGAGGTTAAAGAACGTGGACCGTGGTGAGGCACAAATGAAATGGTAAATGTGCTTATTAAAAAGTTCAGGCTTTGAAGTCCAGACTGACCTAAATTCACATTCTCGCTCCACAGTTTACTGACCACGACATTAAGCAAAATTCTTACCCATCAATATCTTAATATGTAAAAAGTACACCCTTCACAGGGTTGAGCTTGGGGGGACTCAGTGAAGGAAGACGTGTCTGGTGTGTGGTAGTTTCTGGCACGCAGTGTGGTAGCCATCAGAGTGATTCCCGGGGGAGCCGCTCTTGGTTCTTGGCTGTGTCTGTGTGAAAAGGAAACCAGGTGTGTCGTCTCATGTGCAATCTCAGAGATGCTTGTGGCGTGGGTTGCTTTTCAAAATAGGCACTTCTCACCAGGGTAGAGCGGACTCTGCTGGCCGAAGCAGAAAGGCAACATATTGCAAACCGGCGGGAAGGGCTGTCTGCTGGTGAGGGGGTCAGCCACGCCACTCTGACATCCACCCATCTTTTTTCTCAAAGGTGAATGATTCAAACTGTGACCAGGAACTTCTTTCCCTGCTCCTGGATGCCAAGCTCTTGGTGAAGTGCCTCTCCACTCCCTTCTACCCGCGTCTCGTCCAGCACCTGCTGGCCAGCCCCCAGCCTGGGCGCTGGGACCCTGAGGAGCTGGCCCGGCAGCTGTGGGAGGCTGGCCATGAGGCTGAAGCTGGCTCACTCCTCCTGGCTGCGCGGGGCACCCATCGGGCCCTGAGGACCTTCAGCACAGCCCTGGGTGCAGCGCAGCACTGGATGTGAGCACGCCCGCCCATGCCCACCTCTGTCACCTCCCTGAGGAGAGCCTCCAGAGCCCAGTGCTGTCCCCAGAGGCGACACGTGTACTTGTTGATGGTTCTTGGTGGTTCCAAAGAATTGCAAATAAAGCTGTATATAAATGATCAGCAAGCTGCCATTTCTTGAATTTTTTTCTTCTTTCTTCTATTAGTTACCCTGCTTTCTAACTAGGAGAAACTTGACCCTTGACTCCTCTCATTTTTGTTTTTGTTTTTTTAACCATCTCTTCTGGTGGTGGTGGTTTAGTCGATAAGTCTTGTCCAACTCTTGCAACCTCAGGGATAGCCTGCCAGGCTCCTCTGTCCATGGGATTCTCCAGGTGAGAATACTGGAGTGGGCTGCCATTTCCTTCTCCATCTCTTCTGGTAGAGGACAGTGAATGCAATGTCTAAAACTGCAGTCCAGGCAGTTGGCTGGGTGGTGGTGGAAGGGGAGAGCATGGGGAGTGGCCAGTGGTTGGAACATGTCCTGGATGGAGGAAGCTTGGACCTGGATTCATGTCTCAAGTTAGTTACTCGACTTTGGGCAGTCCTCCCTCTCGGAGCTTTAGTCAGTCCTGTGGACAATGAGGGTTGTGCTGTTTATCTCTCGGGGCTGTTGAGTGTCACGTGGGGTTCTGTCAGATACTTGGCAGGAGCCCAGGAAGCCTTATATCCCCTCTCCCCACTCAGTCGTGTAGATGAGCTGTGACCTGAAGGGCCCAGGCAGATGATCAATACCAGCACATGAGGGCTGCCCGTTGATTAGGGACCTCCAAACCTATCAATATCACCATAGAACATGACAGGTCTGTACAACCTCTGTGACTGGTGGGTGGGCTGGTGGAGCCAGTTGTACACTTCCTGCCAGGACTGGCTGTCCACGAGTCACTAACACACAGCCAGCCATAGCAGGGGTGTGGATAGCAACACCCCAGGAAGACCCATCACAGAAAGGGGGTTCCCTGCACAGAACAGTAAGGACCCCAATGCATAACTTGCTGGTACTCGCTTCCCTGCAGAAGTATGTGCCTGAAGGTGCAGGTTCCGGCTGGAAGTCCTGAGCTGAGTTCTTGGGAAAGTCACACCAGATTCCAGCTACAGCGAGCACCCAGGCAGCAGTTGGTGGGGAGCAAACTCCGTGACTGAAGGACCTTCAGAGGGTCCGTCAGATGCACACTGGTCTTTACCTCGACCCCCAGGAAATATTCAGAGGGAGAGAAGGGTGGCTGTGCGTTCATGGACTGTTAAGATAGTGTCATCTAGGACAATCCTTTATTACAATGAGCACTTTTTAATTGCTTTAAGGCATGTGGAAGGGCTCCCTCTGGTCAGTTTCCACATTGCCCTGTCAGAGCCAGCAGGTTTTTGTGCTTGTGTTGTGTGGTTTTTCACTGTGCATCGCTGACGTGTGGCATATTGGGGCAGCCCACTCTCCACCTTTCCTCCCCACACTCTCACCAGTGCCACACACACACCTGGTTGAGTCTACCTTCTGTATAAGAGTAACTTTGCTTCACCTTACTTCATATACTGTCCTCATCACCACCACCACCATCATTACCATCACCATGATCATCACCGCCATCGTCATCACTGCCATCATATCACCGTCACCACCACCACCGTCACCGTCACCACCACCACCGTCACCATCCTCATTGGCTTCACCTCGTTTCTGCTCCTATGGGTGTAGCTCCAGTCCTCTGATAGGAAAAAGCTCTTGTCATCTCTGAAGACATATTGGCTCACTCCACTGACTTCTGACCAGTTTTCTGTCCCAGGATTCAGTTCCTCGCTTGAACCTTCAGCAGCACCTGGAATTTGGGAGTGGCTTGCACAAGTCTGTTCTTAGAAAAAGGCTGAGCAGAATTCTCCCAGATTAGATAACATCTGTCCAGACTGAACACACAAGGTCACAGAGGTCTTCCTAGAACTGTGATGGCCCTAACTATACAGGTGACATTAATCAAGCCACTGCTAGGAGGAATACCTACTGGCAGGTTGGGTTTCTTCTAACCTTACAGCTGACTTCCATCATTTCAGGTGATTAGAAACAAAGTGAGCAGTATTCTGAGATAGCATATTAGTCCCTTTTAGTGGAATCCATCCAGGGATTTTTTTCCTAATTGTAGGATTAGAGGGAGAAGACAATGGCAACCCACTCCAGTGCTCTTGCCTGGCAAATCCTGTGGACGGAGGAGCCTGATGGGCTGCAGTCTGTCGGGTCACTAGGAGTCAGACATGACTGAGCGACTTCACTTTCACTTTTCACTTTCATGCATTGGAGAAGGAAATGGCAACCCACTCCAGTGTTTCTTGCCTGGAGAATCCCAGGGATGGGGGAGCCTGGTGGGCTGCCGTCTCTGGGGTCGCAGACTGAAGTGTCTTAGCAGCAGCAGAATTAGAGGGGTTAGACGTCAGTATAGCATCCTGACTACATGAATTAATAAACTGAGGCCCAGCAGCCCCCGAGACAATGGTGAGTGTGGGTCTCCACATCCCAGCCANTTTTTTTTTTTAGTGTAAATGAGAAGCTCTGAATTTTGATCTTTGATTAGTGTTGAGTTGATTCCTTACAAAAACATGGACGGTAATATAAAACAGAAAAATATAAGCTAAATGTCAAAGCCGTGGAAAGCCATACATAGACCAAGACGACCAGGGGAAGGAATACAGAGACTATGCTACCAAAAGAGTGCAGAAAGCTTGTTTGTTTGTTTGTTTGTTTTTAAAGAAAAAGGTGAGTTTGGGTCTAAGCTTCCGAGAGGCTTAAGCAAGAACAGCTTTTAAATACCTCCTGTCGGTTATCCTATTTACACCAACGGAGCTGACGGATATACCTTCTCAATGGAGCAGAAAAAAAGGTTTCCTGTTCTTAAAAGAATTGTTTTCACAGGGATCTACATAAAGGAGAGGGTTGAGGTTAAAGAACGTGGACCGTGGTGAGGCACAAATGAAATGGTAAATGTGCTTATTAAAAAGTTTAGGCTTTGAAGTCCAGACTGACCTAAATTCACATTCTCGCTCCACAGTTTACTGACCACGACATTAAGCAAAATTCTTACCCATCAATATCTTAATATGTAAAAAGTACACCCTTCACAGGGTTGAGCTTGGGGGGACTCAGTGAAGGAAGACGTGTCTGGTGTGTGGTAGTTTCTGGCACGCAGTGTGGTAGCCATCAGAGTGATTCCCGGGGGAGCCGCTCTTGGTTCTTGGCTGTGTCTGTGTGAAAAGGAAACCAGGTGTGTCGTCTCATGTGCAATCTCAGAGATGCTTGTGGCGTGGGTTGCTTTTCAAAATAGGCACTTCTCACCAGGGTAGAGCGGACTCTGCTGGCCGAAGCAGAAAGGCAACATATTGCAAACCGGCGGGAAGGGCTGTCTGCTGGTGAGGGGGTCAGCCACGCCACTCTGACATCCACCCATCTTTTTTCTCAAAGGTGAATGATTCAAACTGTGACCAGGAACTTCTTTCCCTGCTCCTGGATGCCAAGCTCTTGGTGAAGTGCCTCTCCACTCCCTTCTACCCGCGTCTCGTCCAGCACCTGCTGGCCAGCCCCCAGCCTGGGCGCTGGGACCCTGAGGAGCTGGCCCGGCAGCTGTGGGAGGCTGGCCATGAGGCTGAAGCTGGCTCACTCCTCCTGGCTGCGCGGGGCACCCATCGGGCCCTGAGGACCTTCAGCACAGCCCTGGGTGCAGCGCAGCACTGGATGTGAGCACGCCCGCCCATGCCCACCTCCGTCACCTCCCTGAGGAGAGCCTCCAGAGCCCAGTGCTGTCCCCAGAGGCGACACGTGTACTTGTTGATGGTTCTCGGTGGTTCCAAAGAATTGCAAATAAAGCTGTATATAAATGATCAGCAAGCTGCCATTTCTTGAACTTTTTTCTTCTTTCTTCTATTAGTTACCCTGCTTTCTAACTAGGAGAGACTTGACCCTTGACTCTTCTCATTTTTGTTTTTGTTTTTTTAACCATCTCTTCTGGTGGTGGTGGTTTAGTCGATAAGTCTTGTCCAACTCTTGCAACCTCAGGGATAGCCTGCCAGGCTCCTCTGTCCGTGGGATTCTCCAGGTGAGAATACTGGAGTGGGCTGCCATTTCCTTCTCCATCTCTTCTGGTAGAGGACAGTGAATGCAATGTCTAAAACTGCAGTCCAGGCAGTTGGCTGGGTGGTGGTGGAAGGGGAGAGCATGGGGAGTGGCCAGTGGTTGGAACATGTCCTGGATGGAGGAAGCTTGGACCTGGATTCATGTCTCAAGTTAGTTACTCGACTTTGGGCAGTCCTCCCTCTCGGAGCTTTAGTCAGTCCTGTGGACAATGAGGGTTGTGCTGTTTATCTCTCGGGGCTGTTGAGTGTCACGTGGGGTTCTGTCAGATACTTGGCAGGAGCCCAGGAAGCCTTATATCCCCTCTCCCCACTCAGTCGTGTAGATGAGCTGTGACCTGAAGGGCCCAGGCAGATGATCAATACCAGCACATGAGGGCTGCCCGTTGATTAGGGACCTCCAAACCTATCAATATCACCATAGAACATGACAGGTCTGTACAACCTCTGTGACTGGTGGGTGGGCTGGTGGAGCCAGTTGTACACTTCCTGCCAGGACTGGCTGTCCACGAGTCACTAACACACAGCCAGCCATAGCAGGGGTGTGGATAGCAACACCCCAGGAAGACCCATCACAGAAAGGGGGTTCCCTGCACAGAACAGTAAGGACCCCAATGCATAACTTGCTGGTACTCGCTTCCCTGCAGAAGTATGTGCCTGAAGGTGCAGGTTCCGGCTGGAAGTCCTGAGCTGAGTTCTTGGGAAAGTCACACCAGATTCCAGCTACAGCGAGCACCCAGGCAGCAGTTGGTGGGGAGCAAACTCCGTGACTGAAGGACCTTCAGAGGGTCCGTCAGATGCACACTGGTCTTTACCTCGACCCCCAGGAAATATTCAGAGGGAGAGAAGGGTGGCTGTGCGTTCATGGACTGTTAAGATAGTGTCATCTAGGACAATCCTTTATTACAATGAGCACTTTTTAATTGCTTTAAGGCATGTGGAAGGGCTCCCTCTGGTCAGTTTCCACATTGCCCTGTCAGAGCCAGCAGGTTTTTGTGCTTGTGTTGTGTGGTTTTTCACTGTGCATCGCTGACGTGTGGCATATTGGGGCAGCCCACTCTCCACCTTTCCTCCCCACACTCTCACCAGTGCCACACACACACCTGGTTGAGTCTACCTTCTGTATAAGAGTAACTTTGCTTCACCTTACTTCATATACTGTCCTCATCACCACCACCACCATCATTACCATCACCATGATCATCACCGCCATCGTCATCACTGCCATCATATCACCGTCACCACCACCACCGTCACCGTCACCACCACCACCGTCACCATCCTCATTGGCTTCACCTCGTTTCTGCTCCTATGGGTGTAGCTCCAGTCCTCTGATAGGAAAAAGCTCTTGTCATCTCTGAAGACATATTGGCTCACTCCACTGACTTCTGACCAGTTTTCTGTCCCAGGATTCAGTTCCTCGCTTGAACCTTCAGCAGCACCTGGAATTTGGGAGTGGCTTGCACAAGTCTGTTCTTAGAAAAAGGCTGAGCAGAATTCTCCCAGATTAGATAACATCTGTCCAGACTGAACACACAAGGTCACAGAGGTCTTCCTAGAACTGTGATGGCCCTAACTATACAGGTGACATTAATCAAGCCACTGCTAGGAGGAATACCTACTGGCAGGTTGGGTTTCTTCTAACCTTACAGCTGACTTCCATCATTTCAGGTGATTAGAAACAAAGTGAGCAGTATTCTGAGATAGCATATTAGTCCCTTTTAGTGGAATCCATCCAGGGATTTTTTTCCTAATTGTAGGATTAGAGGGAGAAGACAATGGCAACCCACTCCAGTGCTCTTGCCTGGCAAATCCTGTGGACGGAGGAGCCTGATGGGCTGCAGTCTGTCGGGTCACTAGGAGTCAGACATGACTGAGCGACTTCACTTTCACTTTTCACTTTCATGCATTGGAGAAGGAAATGGCAACCCACTCCAGTGTTTCTTGCCTGGAGAATCCCAGGGATGGGGGAGCCTGGTGGGCTGCCGTCTCTGGGGTCGCAGACTGAAGTGTCTTAGCAGCAGCAGAATTAGAGGGGTTAGACGTCAGTATAGCATCCTGACTACATGAATTAATAAACTGAGGCCCAGCAGCCCCCGAGACAATGGTGAGTGTGGGTCTCCACATCCCAGCCACCACCTTGAAATGCTAATAAGGAAGGGATTCCCTTGAACAAACTAGGTTGCTCCAATTGACTCATGTCCTCACTTATCAGAAACCAAATTTCCAAGATTTTAGCACTTTCTGTGGGGAAAAAAAAAGCAGATCATTCCAGTTGCATGTCAATTGCATAAATACTATAGAAAACTGAGTTGGCCTCTAGAATGTTCTATTGGTATTTAGACATTTGCCATAAAGGTTAGATAAAGAAGTAAGATAATATGTTGTCTTTCTTATTGTAAAGCAGATGCCCTAAACCTTTCTTTTTTAAAACAGCAAGAAAGGGCTTCCCTGGCCCTCCTTCACTCATGCTCAGACTCCAAGGCCTTGCTTCCATGGAAAATGGACGCAAGAGTGAGAGGAGTTGGGAAGGAGCCTTTGGTGTCCATGGCCNGTAAGGACCCCAATGCATAACTTGCTGGTACTCGCTTCCCTGCAGAAGTATGTGCCTGAAGGTGCAGGTTCCGGCTGGAAGTCCTGAGCTGAGTTCTTGGGAAAGTCACACCAGATTCCAGCTACAGCGAGCACCCAGGCAGCAGTTGGTGGGGAGCAAACTCCGTGACTGAAGGACCATCAGAGGGTCCGTCAGATGCACACTGGTCTTTACCTCGACCCCCAGGAAATATTCAGAGGGAGAGAAGGGTGGCTGTGCGTTCATGGACTGTTAAGATAGTGTCATCTAGGACAATCCTTTATTACAATGAGCACTTTTTAATTGCTTTAAGGCATGTGGAAGGGCTCCCTCTGGTCAGTTTCCACATTGCCCTGTCAGAGCCAGCAGGTTTTTGTGCTTGTGTTGTGTGGTTTTTCACTGTGCATCGCTGACGTGTGGCATATTGGGGCAGCCCACTCTCCACCTTTCCTCCCCACACTCTCACCAGTGCCACACACACACCTGGTTGAGTCTACCTTCTGTATAAGAGTAACTTTGCTTCACCTTACTTCATATACTGTCCTCATCACCACCACCACCATCATTACCATCACCATGATCATCACCGCCATCGTCATCACTGCCATCATATCACCATCACCACCACCACCGTCACCGTCACCACCACCACCGTCACCATCCTCATTGGCTTCACCTCGTTTCTGCTCCTATGGGTGTAGCTCCAGTCCTCTGATAGGAAAAAGCTCTTGTCATCTCTGAAGACATATTGACATAATAGCTCACTCCACTGACTTCTGACCAGTTTTCTGTCCCAGGATTCAGTTCCTCGCTTGAACCTTCAGCAGCACCTGGAATTTGGGAGTGGCTTGCACAAGTCTGTTCTTAGAAAAAGGCTGAGCAGAATTCTCCCAGATTAGATAACATCTGTCCAGACTGAACACACAAGGTCACAGAGGTCTTCCTAGAACTGTGATGGCCCTAACTATACAGGTGACATTAATCAAGCCACTGCTAGGAGGAATACCTACTGGCAGGTTGGGTTTCTTCTAACCTTACAGCTGACTTCCATCATTTCAGGTGATTAGAAACAAAGTGAGCAGTATTCTGAGATAGCATATTAGTCCCTTTTAGTGGAATCCATCCAGGGATTTTTTTCCTAATTGTAGGATTAGAGGGAGAAGACAATGGCAACCCACTCCAGTGCTCTTGCCTGGCAAATCCTGTGGACGGAGGAGCCTGATGGGCTGCAGTCTGTCGGGTCACTAGGAGTCAGACATGACTGAGCGACTTCACTTTCACTTTTCACTTTCATGCATTGGAGAAGGAAATGGCAACCCACTCCAGTGTTTCTTGCCTGGAGAATCCCAGGGATGGGGGAGCCTGGTGGGCTGCCGTCTCTGGGGTCGCAGACTGAAGTGTCTTAGCAGCAGCAGAATTAGAGGGGTTAGACGTCAGTATAGCATCCTGACTACATGAATTAATAAACTGAGGCCCAGCAGCCCCCGAGACAATGGTGAGTGTGGGTCTCCACATCCCAGCCACCACCTTGAAATGCTAATAAGGAAGGGATTCCCTTGAACAAACTAGGTTGCTCCAATTGACTCATGTCCTCACTTATCAGAAACCAAATTTCCAAGATTTTAGCACTTTCTGTGGGGAAAAAAAAAGCAGATCATTCCAGTTGCATGTCAATTGCATAAATACTATAGAAAACTGAGTTGGCCTCTAGAATGTTCTATTGGTATTTAGACATTTGCCATAAAGGTTAGATAAAGAAGTAAGATAATATGTTGTCTTTCTTATTGTAAAGCAGATGCCCTAAACCTTTCTTTTTTAAAACAGCAAGAAAGGGCTTCCCTGGCCCTCCTTCACTCATGCTCAGACTCCAAGGCCTTGCTTCCATGGAAAATGGACGCAAGAGTGAGAGGAGTCGGGAAGGAGCCTTTGGTGTCCATGGCCTAGGCGTGGATGCTGTGGTTCTTCAGACAAGCTGCACGGTCTCTCTCAGCTTCATTTCCTCATGCATGAGGAGGGCCAGTCATGCCTTTCCCGGTATTTGCAGTTCAGCAAGGCAATGTGTGCCTGTGCCCTGCTGGAGCCCTGCCCGCCAAGGGCCTCCTCTCTGATCATGAGAATTTCAGCTGCAGTAATTCTCTCACCAACACGCACTGCAAGCTTTATTAAGTTCACTCACTCTTCATCCTCATGACAGCCATATAAGGAAAGGAGGTCCAGAGAGGGTAAGCGATTTGCCCAAGGACACAAAGCTAATAAGGAATGGAACCACGATGTGATCTTAGGTCACCTGACTCTGAACCCAGCCCTCGGCCAGGATGCTGTATTAAGTGTATTAGCTGTCCTCACAGTCTTTGGACTTCCCTGGTGGCTCAGATGGTAAAGCGTCTACCTACAATGTTGGAGACCTGGGTTTGATCCCTGGGTCAGGAAGTTCCCTCAGAGAAGGAAATAGCAATCCACTCCGGTACTCCTGCCTGGAAAATCCCATGGACAGAGGAGCCTGGTAGGCTACAGTTTGTGTGGTCACAGAGAGTCAGACATGACTGAGCAACTTTCACTTTCTTTCATAGCTGTTTTGGTCCTTGGCGCGTTTCCTAGAGGACGTGTGAGTGACACTGGGCTACCTTCCCCACCCTCCCTTCCAATCCTGCACTGCTGATATGGTGGCCCAGGGGTCTGTGAACTATCAAGCCTTTCACATGCCCAGCCTTCTCAAAGGTGGGACACACTCCTTCCCTCTCCTCGAGAGCCTGAATCTAGAAATGGAGATGGCCCCCACTTCTCCCAGGAGACCGCAGAGGCTTCATTCAAGCCTTCCCTGGTATTCCAGATTTCCCAGAAGGTGCAGGAGGTTTGACCACCATGAATATTCTCTGCAGACAGCGTGGCATCACCCAACTTAACTGCAGGGAGGACACAGGACATGTCAAGGACTTGTAGTGTTAACAGCCAGTGGTTATCAATCAGGACTGCACATTAGAATCACCTGGGGAGAATAAATCAGGCGCTGAGTCCCCACCCCCAACCACGACCAATTATATTAGAACATCTAAGGGTGAGACCCACATGATGTTAACCACGCCTATGGAGGGGGCAGGCTTTATGTCTTTGGCTTCTCATCTCGTTGGCCATGTCTCTGGCCCCTTTCTCCAGGCCAGTCCCATTCTGGAAGACTCGCCTGGATGAGAGGAGGAGGAAGAGGCTGGAGTTCTTGAGTTGGGAGTGACCAGTCAAGACTGATTCTTTTCCACCCGCTCCCCTGGTCCTCACCTGCAGGTGAGCAGGAGCAATTTAAGAGAGAAGTGAAAAGGCCCATCACTTATTTAACCTGCAGCTAAATTAAGAGCCAGAGTTGAGGTGGTTCCTTGTGTCTGTTCATGATAAGCTCTGCGAGGAGAGGCATGCTAGGTTCTAGATGGCAGAGGCCCCAGTGAAGCAGGATTAAACCAAGAAAGAGACTGAGCTGGTGCACTTGCTGGGCTTAACCTGGGAGTCCCCACCATGAATGGAATCTGGGAGTCCAACTTACAGGGCAGCAGCTGCCCCAGTTCTAGCATCCTTGGCATACAGGTGGACCATGCCCTCCCCTGTTTTGATTCCTGGTGGAGGACCACTGGGGTGGGATGGGACTTAGGCCCTCCTGCTTCTCCTGCCCAAATTCCATCTTGCCTGGACAGCACATCATCTCCTTTCATTCTGAGAACAACTCTGGGGTGGATGGTATTGGCCCCCAACTGGCAGTTGAGGAAGCTGAGGCATAGAGAGGTTAAGACCCCAGCTTCTGAGTGGGAGAGCTCCCTGGAGCCGTGACGTCTCTGGTGCTCTGGGTGAACTTGGCCCTCCAGGGGTGTCAGGGATGTGGACAGGCAACCCCCTGCACCCATCCCAAACCCAACATTCCCCCACCCTGGTCCCAGTGCCCCTTCTGAACCTCTTCTCAGGGTTGGAGGCATCCAGGCCCCAGGAGCAGTGATGGAAAATCCTGGAGAGAAGGGTGCTGTGATTGCTGCCACACCAAACCAATGTCTCCAGTTTCCGATGGCGTGGGACATGCGTGCTATTGACAGAGGACAGCTTAGAGTGAGGGGGAGGGGCTGTAACCAGCCTCAGAAAGGACAGAGTCTGAGAGCTTCTGGGAACTCTGGGGGTCTAGGGACTCAGACATTCCTCAAGAAAGACACTCCGATACCAGTAGGAGAGGCGATGGAGACCTGGGGCCTGGAGGCCACCCTTAGATCTTCAGTCGGCGACAGAGAACAGGTCACTGGAAGCCTCAAGAAGGGGACAGGGAGATCTGTGCAGCAGAGACCACCTCCTCCAGTTGGGGGTCTGCCATGGAGCAGCCTGTGCAGAGGGAAGGACAGACGGGGGCGCAGCCCCAGCTCCACTGTCTTCTAGCTGGGTCACCTGCAGGGGTCTGAAACTGTGTCTGCTGCTGGCATTAGGTGGCTTCTCTCACCCCGACCCCTCCCTCACTTTTAGACTTGCAGAAAAAGAAGGAAAAACAGCCCCACCCCACCCCACGCCCCTAGGCCTTGCATTCCTTTCAGGAGCACCTGCAGGAGTTGCTGTGGTGATGAGATCCCACAGCCCTGGTCCTCAGCCCCCCGGGGTTATTAGCTCCTCTCTGTCTGTTAACCACGGCTCTGTGAGTTGTAGGGGCCAGAGAGTTTGCCAGAAAAGGGTAATTGCTATGGAAGTTCAGGATTCCAGGTCCCAGAGGCAACTGGAGCTGGTCTGTCCCAGGGGATGGAGGTTACTGGGATCAGCGCTGTTGCTCTGGCCCTCGGCTCACAGGGGATGACCTTGCAGGGCGGATGCAACAAGGTCCTGACAGACTCCTGGCTTTTCCCCAGGCTCTGTTCCTGCCGCCTGTGTGTGTGGAGTGATGGGGACTGTGCACCAGGAGGGGGATCATTTCTATTCCTTTTCCTCACAGCTTGCACAGCACATCCCCAGCCTTGGATTCTCAAAACAACAGTGCAAGGTACATACTGTTAAGCTCATCTTGCAGATGAAGAAACAGGTGAAGATAAGGTAAGTGACATGCCCAGGGTCACCCAGTCTGTGAGCAGCAGAGGCGGGAATGGGACCTGGATACTTTCCTTCGAGATCCAACCCTCTTTCTACTATGGTCCTCTGCCCTCCCCCTCCCCCAGTCCTCATGATTGCACTTGGGCTTATCTAACTGACCCTAGAAGACCAGCTCTTATCTCAAGGGTCAAAAATGGGCTTGATAACTTTCTAGGCAATATTTAGATATTTTGCTTCTAGTGAAAAGAAAGGATATCTGTGTTTCATGGTGCCTGGTTAGTATCATCAGACTGGTGGAAGGGGAATCCTGGGTGGTGTTGAGGTGGTCCAGGAAGCAGATGCAGGTGAGAGGTCAGGACATAAGGATGCTCAGAACAGGCACTGGGGAGCTGCAGAGGTCTCGGAGCTTGGGAGCACCTGGATTGATGTGGAAGTGTTTGTCCTGGTTTAGAGGGTTAAGAAGGAGGCTTCTGCTTAAGGAGTGTTATATAACTTTACACTCTATGTGGTGGGTAGCATCTTTTTTCAGTGAATAGAGTAAGCAAAGTCACCTGTTGGGTCCTGGGGCTATGGTGATTTGGACTTGGCATCGATCTCTCATTGTCCCTTGGTCCTGGGTTGATGACAGCAAGACCATGGGAAATAACAGAGCTGAACATGCGGTGACCACACCCTCAGATAGCTTACACTCAGGGAAGGATGCCTTAGGAAGTTTTTTCCTGGGATGACACACATTAGAGCCAAGCTCTTAAACACCCCTGCCCTGTTGGAGAGGGGGCCCCCAACTGCTATAGGTAGAGACTTGGGAAGGGGGGTTCAGGTCCCCCACAGCTACTGTTCTGGTTCCAGTGCAAACAGTGACATCTATCTCAGCATCGCTGCCCTTCCCCGGAGAACAGCTTTCTCTTACCTCCCTAGCTCAGCTCAAGGAAACAAAAAGAACTCAAAAGGCAACATATTTGGGGCCAGAAATGGTTGCTTTTTATGCTTGTCAAGCGTCTAGTGAGATTTAGAATAAAACCTACCACTGTGAAAGAGACTATGAAATAACAGGAGCTTTTATTACCCCGGGTTCTGCCTTGTTCAAGACACTTACCTTTCCATTGTGAAACATAAACCTTCTGTGTGCTTTGGCACCAAGAAACGCCTGGTGATGAGTAGCTGTTGATTTCTTCTTATAGACCATCTGGGCAACCAGACTGGGATCTGTAGGAACGTTACGTGGTGGAAAGGGAAAAGAGAAGCGGGCTGAAACTTTTTGCAGCCGTCATTTTTATGCATGTATGGCAATTACTTCTGCAGGAAGAAGGAAGATTTACCATGTGTAGGAATGCACAGCCTTGCAGATATCGAGCTTGTAAAATGCAGTGTCCAGAACACGGCCCAACTTAGAGGTGTCTGGCTCTGCTTTCTGGAGTCCTGGCAGGACACCTTCAGCTCCCAGGTTCAGAAAAGTCAGTATGGAGAGGAAGGTGTGCTCAGTACCAGGGCGGTGGTCTTGGGAACCTCCCACCGAGGAGGATTAGATGAGAACCAGCCTCTCTCAATTCAGTCCTGGACCGTTCTCCTTCCCGGTATGTTACCTGTCAGGCCTTCCAACAAATGAGCCCTTAGACTGTCTTGAAGGAAAATAGAAGCTCTTGTCAGAAACACAGGGCAAAGGAACCAACGAACATTTATTGAGTCCCTACTATGTGCCAGTCAAGTTTTGGGGCACTTGACATGCATATTTTTCTCTAGAACTTTAATTCCTTCTGGGAGATAAGAGCGTTTCATTCTTATTTATGGATGCAGAATGGACTAAGAGTGAGAAACAGTACTTTTCCAAGGATGCTCAGGTCGTTAAATGGCAGCGCTCAAACACTAATGCCATTTGCTATGTAGTATTCCGATATTTTAGAAATTTAACTACTCTGCAAACTTGTAGTTCCTTAGGACACTGGAAATAGTCTTAGGAGTCACCCGATTCAACCATCCTCTTCTTCTGGGGATCCCTTAACAAAGCAGCTTCTCCTGATATATTTCCTGGGCTCCATTCTCCAGGTCTGCTATCCTCCCAGGGCCCGCAGCTGCAAGACTGGAACCCAAGGGTACTGGCAGTGATAAATGCAGGGTCAGCTCAGTGCCTCGGCTCTGGGGGCTCTCAGGTCCAGGGAATCCTGTCTGGGGACAAGGCTGGGCCCAGGTCTCATGCCCAGGAGAGACGAAGCTTTGCTGAGTAGAGTTAGCTGCTCAAAAAATCCTCCCTGGTGGAAACATACGAGGAAGTGGAGGATACAGCAAATGAGAATGAGATGCAGTCATGCCCTCCAGGCTCCAGGAAGGAGCTCCTCCTGGATCTATCTGCAGGACTCTTTAGCCGACTCCTGGAAGTCCCAGCTGAAAGCAGCTTCCAAAACACAGCGTCTCTGCAGCCCCTCTGAGGGACAGAGGACAGTGCCCTGTCCAGCTGCAGACATCCTTCTCCCCACAGAGGCCCTGTGAACAGCCCACCATCTCGCTCCAAGCCCATCAGTGAGCTGGGGCTCTAAGGTCATGAAACTCATTTCCATCTGTCAATTTCTTTAATTAGGTGGGGAATTTCATTGACCGTCTGTGGACCTAGAGTACCCAATCCATCATTTTTCCAACTTGGAGTAAACCAAAATAAAAATATGCCAACTTGCAAGCTGATACACCAACCTGGCCTCGATGCTTTAAANGAGCAGCAGAGGCGGGAATGGGACCTGGATACTTTCCTTCGAGATCCAACCCTCTTTCTACTATGGTCCTCTGCCCTCCCCCTCCCCCAGTCCTCATGATTGCACTTGGGCTTATCTAACTGACCCTAGAAGACCAGCTCTTATCTCAAGGGTCAAAAATGGGCTTGATAACTTTCTAGGCAATATTTAGATATTTTGCTTCTAGTGAAAAGAAAGGATATCTGTGTTTCATGGTGCCTGGTTAGTATCATCAGACTGGTGGAAGGGGAATCCTGGGTGGTGTTGAGGTGGTCCAGGAAGCAGATGCAGGTGAGAGGTCAGGACATAAGGATGCTCAGAACAGGCACTGGGGAGCTGCAGAGGTCTCGGAGCTTGGGAGCACCTGGATTGATGTGGAAGTGTTTGTCCTGGTTTAGAGGGTTAAGAAGGAGGCTTCTGCTTAAGGAGTGTTATATAACTTTACACTCTATGTGGTGGGTAGCATCTTTTTTCAGTGAATAGAGTAAGCAAAGTCACCTGTTGGGTCCTGGGGCTATGGTGATTTGGACTTGGCATCGATCTCTCATTGTCCCTTGGTCCTGGGTTGATGACAGCAAGACCATGGGAAATAACAGAGCTGAACATGCGGTGACCACACCCTCAGATAGCTTACACTCAGGGAAGGATGCCTTAGGANCACATGCATACAGGTGTGTGGGTGGGCTTCCAGGGGCCACAGGACAATGGCTGCAGCCCCAGCACATGACTTGGGGAACCTCAGCATGTGACTTGTCTGGTTTTTGAGTGGTTCCCCTCTGAAACCACAGCTACGATCACATGTGTCTGATAACCCAGCCATTGAACTCTAAAGAGCAAAGCCGTCTGGAAAGGTCAGACACAAGGATAGGTGCTTAGTCGCTTAGTCGTGTCCCAGGGATCGAATCTGGGTCTCCTGCATTACAGATGGATTCTCTTTTTACTGTCTGAACCACCAGGGAAGCCCATGAGGATAGGTACGGTGATTAAAAGGAAAAATACAAGTCTCTGGGTGAAACAGTAGAGATGTTGAGGTGGGTCTTGAAAGAGAAACAGCCTTAATATCTAGCAGTCCTGGCTGTGCCCAGGTAACCTAGATACCACCTCTCAAAAAAAATATAGATCTGCTTCCTTGCTGGGCCTCCATGGCTTTCAAGTCGCAGTTTCTAGGATTTATTGCAGGTTATTAACTGCTGTGCTCTGACAGGGGGAAGAAGTGAGAAGATTAAAGTAACAGCCGGGGCTGTTGAGAATAATTTGGCCGGTCTTTGTTGCTGGGAATGTGCTGTTAAACCATTATCACCTGCTAATTCTCATGTAACTTTGGGGAGGAAAATTATTATCCATGTGGCAGGAATTTTTCAGTTAATTCTGTAGAGTCGGTCAGATTTTAAGTGACTGAGAGTTTGAGAGGCATTTCTTAGGTAAATTAGAATTAGCTAGGCAAGGCCCTGAGTCAGCACCCTCTATATAATTTGCCATCCAACGTAGAATGGAAATACAAGACCCTTCCTTCAAAAGTTCGTGGGTTTCAAGACGGTGAAATTTTTGCAAAGCTTTGAAACAAGCTTAGGGCCCTTTTGAACCTGTTATCCTGTGTCAACATGTGGGTTACATGTCCACGAAGCCAGCCCTGCACCAGGGCCTCTGAGATCTTCGAGAAAGTACAGTTTTGTAGAAAAATAAAGGAGCTGTATTCAAACCAAACAAGCCTTGATCGGTTCTTAGTTTTGTGTTCTATTGGTTTGATTACAGAGAGAGACAGAGGCTCTATTTCTTCCTCTGTAAAAAAGAGCTACCAAAATGAGTTCCAGGGGCTTCCCTGGTGGCTCAGCATTATAAGAATCTGCCTGCAATGCAGGAGATGTGGGTTTGACGCCTGCATGTGGGATCTTTCCCCTCCAGGGGAAGATCCCCTGGAGAAGGAAACTGCAGCCCATTCCAGGATTCTTGCCTGGAGAATTCCATGAACAGAGGAGCCTGGCGGACTACAGCTGATGGGGTTGCAAGAGTCAGACACAGTTTAGTAACTAAACTACCACCACTACCACTGTAAGGATGAAAATGAAGCTTGTAGAGCATTTAGCAGAGCACAGAGTATCTAATAAGAATTCAAGAAACCTTAGCTCTAAGCAGTTGTGCTCATGCTCCGGGATATCCTCTTGCCCGTCTCTCTTTGGCACCTTGCCGCTGACTTCTAAAGGCCAGCACTCGCATTCCTAGGCTGGTGTGTCTTTCACCAGCTCCCCGAGCTCCCCAGTGGGATTAAGCCCTGCTCGCTCCAGAGGTAACTGGGTTGATTACAGTCCTGTTTGGCCACCTTCCCTTCCCTGTCATCCTCCCCACTCCCCTAGCCTACACCTGATCTTAGGGTTGGCTTCTGGGGGAGCCCTGTCTCTGATAAGACCCCCAACTCCTTCTCCTCCCCTTGGTGAGAGGGGTGAAGAAGATGCTAGAAAGTGGGGAATAGGGGTGCTGGGCCCCTCAGCTGAGTCAGCATTGAAAGACTGTATCTGATCTGATTTAATAACCAAAGGGGGAATCTGAGCAGGTGTGGGCTGAACCAACAGCCACTGTGACTCAGAGTCCACTGGCGTGCTCTCCTCTAGGCTGTCTTGGTGGGGTGCCAGCTCCCAGGGGAAGGTCACTGGGTGACTCCACCTCTGCCATGAACGTCCTGGGCTGGAGCCCAAGAGTGATCCAGAATCTCAGCACCTGATTCCTTTCTCCACTGCTTCAGGGCATTTGGGTCCTCTCATTGCATGTAGGATCCAATGAAGCCCAGAACTCATCCTGGCCTCGGCCTTTGCGGGTTCTGACTGAGGCTGCTGTCCTGTAGCATCCTTGGGTTGGAAGTAGGGCCACTGGGATCCTTGGTGGGGGCCATTCTTCAAGCTTGTCAGTGTTTATCTTGCAGCAGATATTTGAGTGTAGAGGGTTTCAAGATTTGTGGTCAGATTCTTTACTTTAAATCTGCTTCACTCAGTCTTAAGTGCCATATTCGTGGAACGGTTTTGGAAAGCTCTGTTTCATCTGTCTTCGTCTGCTGGTTTCTTTTGGTGTCATTTCCAGTCTTCACACACTCCTCCTTCTCCTTTCTTTCCCCCTTTTTTCCCTCCTCCTGTTGGGAAGAGCATACAAGAAACCCAGTCTTCTCTTAGAGCAACAGATACTAACCATTGTTACGCCATGGGTCCTTTAGTGGTCTGATGAAGCCTGAGGATCCCCTCTCAGAGCAAAGATTCTTAATGCACAAAACAAAGCACTAGGATTACAAAAAGTAAGATATAATTAACATTTTATTATACTTAAATATTATATCTATGGACCTATATATTAGANTCCTTTAGTGGTCTGATGAAGCCTGAGGATCCCGTCTCAGAGCAAAGATTCTTAATGCACAAAACAAAGCACTAGGATTACAAAAAGTAAGATATAATTAACATTTTATTATACTTAAATATTATATCTATGGACCTATATATTAGACAGAAGAGCCTGGTATGTTCGCAGTCCGTGGGGTCACAGGAGTCAGACATGACTCGGCGACTAAACCACCACCATCTCTATATCTGTATATGTGGAGACATATATATATATAATTTTTAAACCCTCAATTTGAGATCTAATACAATATGTGCATTGTTTTCATGAATTTAATAACCCAACATGATATCTGGAATAGACATGATATCTTCCATAAGTCTGAAGCAGCGGTGGGTGTGCATGACGTTTTGATATGTCTTCAACAACTGTAGAATATAAAGATATCTGCATGTCTGTGAGTGACAAAGCTGCACTACTATTTATACCACTCTGGCTTGTTGCTTACTTTCATAATCGAAAGAAATGCTAAATTTCAATGAGAGATGAATGAAAATGAAGGTATAATTTTTTTCCCCATTCATATTCTTAGAATGCCTGAATTCAATCCTTGGACCTTGTGAAAAAACATTTGTCCCAGGGTCTGAAGTGTACCCTAGACCTTTCCTTGCTTGTCCACTCTTTCTCACCGTGATGAGGGGAACCATCTCAGCTTCCCTCCTCACAGAAGAACTGAGGTTGATTTCAGTGCATTGCAGGGCTGTTCCACTTCTGTTAACTGAGGACAAACCAGTATCACTCTTGGTCATGGCAGCTGTGGCAGCTCAGACGTTAGCTACAGAAGCAGTTTAAAGATTTTGGCTAAAGTACATCGAGAGAGAAAAGATGTATTAAGCTTGTTCTTTAGGATGTTTAACCAGGTCACGATCCCAGGATGCAATTCTGCTAAAAACAAAGATGGCCCATGAGGAAAACCAAACTCTCACAGTGGGAGACATATGGGCTGGCTGAAAATTGACAAATAATTGTATCTCATCCCCATTTGGCTTTCTTGCAAGACAGAAGATGAATTAGATAGTGAGCAAAATTTTTGGCTGAGTGACACATAGATGTTCTCAAAGCCAGAAAAGAAGAGGTTGAGAGATGCTGTGAATAGGCCATTGGAGAGTGACAAAAGGCATCCTATTGGGGGAAAGGTCATGTGCAGAAAGAAATAAACCCAGAAATACTGTGCGTGGAAGGAAACAAAGCTCCAGGGGCTGGTGGTGGAGAAGAGG
>SJYW01011333.1:246926-258459 GCA_006410735.1 Raphicerus campestris
CTCTATATCTGTATATGTGGAGACATATATATATATAATTTTTAAACCCTCAATTTGAGATCTAATACAATATGTGCATTGTTTTCATGAATTTAATAACCCAACATGATATCTGGAATAGACATGATATCTTCCATAAGTCTGAAGCAGCGGTGGGTGTGCATGACGTTTTGATATGTCTTCAACAACTGTAGAATATAAAGATATCTGCATGTCTGTGAGTGACAAAGCTGCACTACTATTTATACCACTCTGGCTTGTTGCTTACTTTCATAATCGAAAGAAATGCTAAATTTCAATGAGAGATGAATGAAAATGAAGGTATAATTTTTTTCCCCATTCATATTCTTAGAATGCCTGAATTCAATCCTTGGACCTTGTGAAAAAACATTTGTCCCAGGGTCTGAAGTGTACCCTAGACCTTTCCTTGCTTGTCCACTCTTTCTCACCGTGATGAGGGGAACCATCTCAGCTTCCCTCCTCACAGAAGAACTGAGGTTGATTTCAGTGCATTGCAGGGCTGTTCCACTTCTGTTAACTGAGGACAAACCAGTATCACTCTTGGTCATGGCAGCTGTGGCAGCTCAGACGTTAGCTACAGAAGCAGTTTAAAGATTTTGGCTAAAGTACATCAAGAGAGAAAAGATGTATTAAGCTTGTTCTTTAGGATGTTTAACCAGGTCACGATCCCAGGATGCAATTCTGCTAAAAACAAAGATGGCCCACGAGGAGAACCAAACTCTCACAGTGGGAGACATATGGGCTGGCTGAAAATCGACAAATAATTGTATCTCATCCCCATTTGGCTTTCTTGCAAGACAGAAGATGAATTAGATAGTGAGCAAAATTTTTGGCTGAGTGACACATAGATGTTCTCAAAGCCAGAAAAGAAGAGGTTGAGAGATGCTGTGAATAGGCCATTGGAGAGTGACAAAAGGCATCCTATTGGGGGAAAGGTCATGTGCAGAAAGAAATAAACCCAGAAATACTGTGCGTGGAAGGAAACAAAGCTCCAGGGGCTGGTGGTGGAGAAGAGGAAGCTTTGCACTGCTAGGATCACTTGCTCACATGTTTTCTTAAAAACTGAAGTGATTTACAATATTACATTAGTTTCAAGTGTACAACATGGTAATTTAATATTTTTATAGATTATTCTCCATGTAAACTTATTACAACATATTGGCCATATTCCTGTGCAGTACAGTATATCCTGATGTCTTGTTTACTTTACACAGAGTAGTTTATACCTGTTAATCCAGAACCCCCAGCTTGTCCCTCCAACTCCCCTCTCCCCAGTAGTATCAACTAGTTTGTTCTCAGTACCTGCAAGTCTGTTTTTGTCTTGTATATACTTTTGTATGCTTCATTTTTTAGATTTCACATATAAATGATAATGGAGTGTTTGACTTGTTTCACTAAGCGTAATTCCTTCATAATTCCATTCACGTTGTTGCAAATGGCAGAACTTCATTCATTTTTATGACTAATATTCCATCAGGTAAATATACCACATCATCTTTATCCACTCATCTGTTGATGAGCGCTTAAGTTGCTTCCGTATCTTGATGACTATAAATAATGCTGCTGTGAAGTTTGGGGTCCATGAATATTTTTGAATTAGCGTTTTTGTTTTCTTTGGATATGACTGCAAGGAGATCCAACCAGTCCATCTAAAGGAGATCAGTCCTGAGTGTTCATTGGAAGGACTGATGTTGAGGCTGAAACTCCAATACTTTGGTCACCTGATGCAAAGAGCTGACTCATTTGAAAAGACTCTGATGCTGGGAAAGACTGAAGGGGGGAGAAAGGGACGACAGAGGATGAGATGGTTGGATGGCATCACAGACTCAGTGGACGTGAGTTTGAGTAAACTTCAGGAGTTGGTGATGGACAGGGAAGCCTGGCATGCTGCATTCCATGGGGTCGCAAAGAATAAGACATGACGGAGCAACTGAACTGAACTGATACCTCGCAGAGGAACCACTGGATATGAAGCTCTGCTCTCCTATGGAGGCCACACTGAGGCACAGAGTATGGATATAGTGTCCCAGGGTTCCTGCTCTCGATGGGGATAATGCAAAGGAAATGTTTCGGATTCAAATCCTAAAACCTTCACGTCACATCCAGGAGATTTCAGGGAGCCATAAATCTCCCTGAGCCTCACTTTCATTAATAATAAAAAGACAATTTTATAATGCAGAGAGTTGTGAGGAGTTACCCATCTCTTCTTATCCCTAACACACCTGGAGTGGAAAGAACACAAGTGTGGAGTGGGACAGATGTGGTCATGTTATCTCTCTAAGCATCAGTCTCTTTGGCTGTAAAAAGGGGATAAACAAATGTTCACATTGTAGATGTGCTATGGGTATTAATCATGTTAAAACTGGTTACTAACCAACACCCTGGCATGGAACAGGCACTGGATAATAAAAATGAAAGAAGTGATGTGTTCATTGTTAGTGTCTGCTAAGCTTGATTTCGCTAGTATAACTGGTACATACAGACTAAAAGAGGCCAGTTGGCTGATCCCTTGCCCTCTCACACTTCACACCTTTGAAGGGCCAACACTTTAAATATTTTGGGTCATCCAAACCTCTAGGAACAGTTGCGTCCCCTCCACCCCTCCCCATGGGTAACCAAGGTAGGCTTGGGAGTCAGGCATCCGGCATTCCTGTCCCAGCTCCCCTTTCCTGGCTGGTAAACTTTTGTCAGTTTTCTCATCTGTAATAGGGACTGTGAATTCTATTTGCAGAGGTGTGGGGATGGACGGTGTAAGTGGGACCCAGCAGGGGCTCAGTTCCGCAGAGAGCCTGAGGGGACAGCCTGTATTTGTGAACAAGGACCCTTTGTTTCCTGCACGCTAGTCCTGACCACAGCCAAATGCGCCAACATTGAGTGACGGGCAGCACTTCCAAGCCATATGGAAATGGATTCCTAAAAACACAGTCATTTTAAAGTATTGGTATTAGTATTATTTTTATCACCAATAATCATGTCACAGTGGGTAAGAGTACCAACCTCAAAGTGGATTTGAGTACTAACTCTGAGGGAGGTTAGCTTCAAGACCTTGAGCCAGTTACTTATCCTGAGTTTTAGGTTCCTCATTTGTAAAATATGGATAGTAACAGTCTCTACCTGGGAGGATTATTGTGGAGAATAAAGGTGAGAAAGCATATGAAATACTTCAACAGAGTTGCTCGTGTTAATACACTTTGCTATCTCATGCTTGTCATGTTCTTGTGGATTTGAGACTTCGCAGAGAAGCCAACCATCGTATGTAGCATTATTTTTGTGATGAAAATGACATCGGTGAGAATGCCTTCTAGCTCCCTCACCTTCCATCGAAAGTGGGGCTGGAGGTTTGTCCTGGGCTCTCAAACCTCATTCACAGCAAAGACCACCAGGGCCCAACTGTACACTAGCTTCCAGGAGCTGGTGGCATCGTCCACTTTACATTAACAAGCAGAACCGGGATGAGCTTCATGGAGCAGGGTTCCCCCTGCTTTCAACTCCCCCCACCTTTTACTGTGAGCCTTTCCCTGGACTCAGGGCACCCCACACACTATGCAGGACCCAAGAGGACCCCTGAGGGCAGGAGGATTTGGGGGAAACCTCACCACCCCCTCTAGGGGTCCCTGTCTCACCCTGATAAAGAGCAAATGCCCCATGGAGGGCTTGGTTCCTGTAGAAAGATGCCGCACCTGGAGGCATGTAGACTACAGCGGCTTCCTAGGAATCTCAGTTGTTACCTAGTTAACAAATACAAAACCTTGACTATGCCCAGGCAATGCTCCAAGTATTTTACAAAAGGTAACTGAATTCATCCTTGAAACTGTAGAGTACAGAGGTAAGTACTGTGGTCATCTGCACTGACTGTTGTTCAGCCACTAAGCTGTACATGTCTGACTCCGACCCTATGGAATGCAGTGCACCAGGCTTCCCTGTCCTTCACTATCTCCCAGAGCTCAAACTCATGTGCATTGAGTCAGCGATGCCGTCCAACCTCTATCAGCCCCTTCTCCTCCCGCCTTCAATCTTTACCAGCCAGCCATCAGGGTCTTTTCCAGTGAGTCAGTTCTTCGCATCAGGTGGCCAAAGTATTGGAGTTTCAGTTTCAGCATCACTCCTTCCAATGAATATTCAGGGTTGAATTCTTTTATGATTGACTGGTTGGATCTCCTTGCTGTCCAGGGGACTCTCAAAAGTCTTCTCCAGCACCACAGTTTGAAAGCATCCATTCTTTGGCACTCAGTCTTCTTTATGGTCCAACTCTCACATCAATTCATGATTACTGGGAAAATCCATAGCTCTGACTATACAAAGCTTTGTTGGCAAAGTGATGTTTATGCTTTTTAATACGCTGTCTAGGCTTGTCATAGCTTTTCTTCCATTGACTGAGGAGGAAACAAAGCCCAAGGAGGTCAGATAACTGGTCCAGAATTCAGCTGAAGTCAGGGGTAAGTCATATCCACGCCACCCTTGGGAGCTCTTTTAAAGAAAGGGAGGCTGTTTCCCATGGGACCTTTCAGTAGAAGCACCTCCCACCCACACCCAGGAGAAAAAGCGGTGAAAAGTGGACTCAGTTCCAACTCCTGGGGATGAGGGACCAGGTCACATGCGCCCACCCCAGGACTCCAGCTGAAGCTCTTGACCAGACCTCTGCCCTGTCAATATCTGAGCCTCCATGTCTTCAGACAGAAATGGGGCAGTCATATTGCCCACCACACAGGCCTGGGGTATGGATCAGTGGTGCTGCGTGTATGTGGAAGGCCTTGGTCCCTGAGACCCTGTGACTGTGCTCGTAGATGATAGTGGTTTCCTGTCAGGCAATCCCTGCTCCACAGTAACTCCCCACTCTCAGACCACCTGTGGCTGAATCGGAGACCCTGCCCTCCTTTCTCTTCCTACTCAGGACCCCAGGTGGGGCCAGAGCAAGAGGACCCCACTTTGCTGAGTCTGAATCTTCTTTATGATGAGTCACCCTCCAGGTCTGTCACTGGTTCTTCATCCCTCCTTCCATCTCTAACTGTGCTTCAGTTTTTCTGGAACCCTGACTCCAAACCAGGGTCCTCCACTTCTTCTTTTAGTTATTCATTGCTGCTTAACAAACTTAACAACCCTGGCTTCCCAGGTGGTGCAGTGTAAAGAATCTGCTGCCAATGTACGAGGCTCAGGTGACACAGGTTCAATCCCTGAGTCAGGCAGACCCTCTGGAGGAGGAAATAGTAACTCAGGCAAGTATTCTTGCCTGGGAAATTCCAGGACAGAGGAGCCTGCTGGGCTACAGGGTCACAAAGAGTTGGACATGACTGAAGCGACTTAGCATGCACACACGCTTAACAAACTACCGCAGAACATCATGGCTGAAACCAACCATGTTTATGACTTCCGAGGATTCTGAAGGTCAGGAACTTGGACAGAGCATGGTGGGGACAGCTCAATCTGTCCCCTGTGATGTCTGCCAGGAACGGAACAAGGCAAACATCTTCTTTGCTTGTCTGGCCCCTTGGTTGGGAAGGCTTGGCTTGGCTGGGGTCATCTCTGCATCCACTCCACGTAGCCTTTCTTTGGCATCCCTCCAACAGGGCAGCAGATATTGTATGTGGACTTGGAGACCCAGGGTCCCCACGTCACAGATCAGGGTCTTCGGAGCTTACTGACACACTGGTCTGGAGCTGGCAGAGTGCCTGACCCACTGTCTTCTATTGGTTAAACCCCGTCCCATGC
Organism: Raphicerus campestris; assembly: GCA_006410735.1. Classification (NCBI taxonomy): domain Eukaryota; kingdom Metazoa; phylum Chordata; class Mammalia; order Artiodactyla; family Bovidae; genus Raphicerus; species Raphicerus campestris. Next base: position 252,654 of record SJYW01011333.1, read on the forward strand.
AACTCAGATACAAGGAGGCAGGGAGGGAGGCCTAAGCAGGGTGGTGAGTGGGCAGCTGTGGCTCGGGGGGTGACTTTGGAGCCCGGCCACCCCTCTCTGTCTCCTCTAATGATGACGATGATTGAGAACACACCTGCATGCTTGTTTCTACCCTACATGGAAACGTTCCCAAGACTTTCCACAGTGAATTTCACTGACAAACTGGTGCTCACCCCAGCTGCCCCTGAAATTCCTGATTAGTGATTATCATTAGTAAGGAGAGTCTCGGTGATCAGTAGTCTCAGCCTCGGCTCAGGCCCTGGAAGTCGCCTCTGCTTCGCTGACAAGGTCAGATAAGCTTCCTGTGAGCCAGTGCAAGGGCAGCAAAGGATTTGGTTGAGTTCATAACAAATTGTTTCTTTTTTTCCCATTAATAAGACCTGTCCTTATACACCCTGGGGACTGTCTGCTGGCAGAACTCTGTGATCTTGCTTGTTCTCCTGCACAGTCCAATCCCACCTCCTTGAAAGGCTTCTTGGGTGCCGGGCAAAATATCAAAACCCTCAAGTGCAAGGCCAGTGCACCTGAGTACCTTCTGAATAGGGGACTGGGGCAAGCCTGGACACAGGTCGAGGGCTGGACCCTTGGGGAAGGGGTGAGGAGTTCAAAGCACAGATCAGGTTCGCCAGAACAGCGTTTCCCAGACTGTGTTCCTAGTGACACCAGCCCTGAGGATGGGAAGAGGTGCTATGCTCCAAAAAGGGTCCCCAACATTGAGTCTAGGAGATGCGTACCCTCTAATGGTTTTCTTATGGCAAGTCAGCACGTCAGTATACCAAAAACTCTGAGAAGGCCTGCAGTTAGGAAACAGGTCTGATGCTGCCTGAAAAATGTCCCCCCTGATCATGTCAGAGATCCTCTCTCTCAGGGTAAGTTTCAAGACCAGCTTTTGAAAAGCTCACTTTGCAAGGACTTCCTCCAGAAAACCAGGGAGGCCCTGACCAGCCCTTAGGTGAAGAGCAAAGAGCTGGGCTGGAGATGAGAAAAGCCAAGAGTCTGTGCAAGATAGGGCCTGGAGCCCATGAGTATGGGCAGGAGGCAGGGCAGATTCCAGAGGCTGACCTCGAATGCCCACAGGTTCATCTCTTGTCTGCCAAGGAGGCCAGCCTAGATTCCAGTGCAGCGCTTTTTCGAGTGAGCTCTGTGGCTCGAGTGTAGTCTCGGGGACTGGACAGATTTCACCCAGACCTCCAAGCCCAAGTACCTGTGTGTGACCAGCCTAGATTCCAGTGCAGCGCTTTTTCGAGTGAGCTCTGTGGCTCGAGTGTAGTCTCGGGGACTGGACAGATTTCACCCAGACCTCCAAGCCCAAGTACCTGTGTGTGANCGGAGGCCAGCCTAGATTCCAGTGCAGCGCTTTTTCGAGTGAGCTCTGTGGCCCCTGTGAATGTAGTCTCGGGGACTGGACAGATTTCACCCAGACCTCCAAGCCCAAGTACCTGTGTGTGACCCCACCCTACACAGCCCCAGATGACCACGTGTGCCCTGTGAGGCTGCATGAAATAGCAAGGGGCATGACTCCCTGGACTTCATCTAAATGATGGAGCATCATGTTGAAAACTGGATGTTAGTGCTGGCTAGGGAAGAGAGAAAAAAGAAAGCAAGAGAGAGGAAGAGAAAATAATCATTCCACTTTTTCAAATGTCCTTTGCTAGAATGTGTTTCACATTCATATTTAATGTAATTGTTTATTTTTTTAGTAAAAAAAAATCTAACATATATATATTAAAAGTACCTGAAAGATGGCTGGTTTAATTGCATTCTTAAAAAAAAAATCCTGAGTTTTCATCAGCCAATGTGATGTAGTAATCCTTTTCCTCCATATCTTCTGTTGAGAGGTTAAAAAATAACTGGATGCGAGAGTATTTTGTAAACCATAAAATGCTGTATATGGGTTGGTTATCAATATCCTATTGCTACTAATGATGCCCTTTGTCAAGGGCTAAATGTTGATGTCACCCCCAAATTAATATTAGAAGCCCAGATCAATTACCTAATGTGAATATATTTGAAGATGGGACCTCTGAGGAGGTTATAAAAGTTGAATGATGCCATAACGATGGGGCCCTAGTCTGATAGGGCTGGAAACTTTAGAAGAAGAGGAAGAAACACAGATATCTCTTTCCATGAACCCTTAGAGGAAAAGCCATATAAGGATGTAGTGGGAAGGCGTCTGCACATCTGAAAGAGAGTTCTCACCAGGAACCAAATTGGCCAGCACCTTTATCTTGGACTTCCCAGCTTCCAAAACTGTGAAAAATAAAATTCTGTTGTTTAAGCCATCCTGTCTATGGTATTTTTTTATGACAGCCTGAGCTGACCAATAACCTGTTAAAGAAAATTTCTTTTTGAATCCTTGCTGGTCTTCATACTCTGTCAATGAAGAGCTGAACTATCATTCCAGTGGACTAAAAAAAAAAACCCAAAGATAGCTGACCACTCTTAAGTATCCAGGAGAACTGATCTGATCACTTGCCAGTCCATCTTGGCAACTCTCTGTGACTATGACCCTACAGCCTCTGATCATGAAAACTTCGTGTATTTTCTAGATGTGTGATGTTGCATGTGAGAAATGTTATTTAATCTGCATTTCAACATCACACAGGAGCAAAAAATAGATGCTGACCCTGGAGTATCTACATGTGGATGGTGACTAAATTAAAAAGCAGCTTTGGCCAAGGTCCTCAACTACTGTTTTACTTAGTGACTCAATGGACATGAGTTTGAACAAACTCTGGGAGATGGTGAAGGACAGGGAAGCCTGGTCAGCTGCAGCCCATGGAGCGGCAGAGCTGGACATGCCTTAGAGACTGAACAATGATAACTGAGGCCCTGGGTTGGTCGCTCTATTAAAAATTGTTATACAAAAGTTTGTACATCTCTGAGCCTGAAAAAATGTTGGCACACTTTTATATATCCTATCTTACTTAAGTAATGTAACCAGTCTTCCCCAACAGTACCATGTGTGTGCTTAGTCATTCAGTTGTGTCTGGCTCTTCACAACCCCATTGACTGTAGCCTTCCAGGCTCCTTTGTCCATGGAGATTCTCCAGGCAAGAACACTGGAGTGGGTTGCCATGCCCTCCTCCAGGGGATCTTCCCAAGCCAGGGATTGAACCTAGGTCTCCCACATTGCAGGCCGATTCTTTCCCATCTGAGCCACCAGGGAAGCCCATATATGGATATCATATATGAAGTAAATTTGCCTAAGTAAGCAAATCTATGTGTAGATCCAACTATGGTATATTTTAGCATCAAATTTGCCAGGTAAATGTCCCTATGTTGTGTGCATTTTTTTTCCTAGAGATTAAAACCATTTTCCCCAAATGTGCAGTGGCAGAACTGGTTTAGACACTGGCTGTCTCTGATCTGAAATGAAATAAACTGTTTATTCATTAAAAGTCTATTTTTCGTGTATATGTACTAAGTTTTTGGAGGTGGGACAAGCACTGGAGTATATAGTCCACTAAGACAGACCCTAATGGGAATATACACTTTTTAACTGAAAAAACTTAATTTTCATAGTAGTAGACTATGGATAAATATAAAGCCATTAGTACTGTTTGCATTGCATATATATATATATATATATATTATGTATGCAGTTCCTGCCTCCAATTCTCCCAAAGCCAAAAATTTTCAACTCTTTCAGCTACTTCTGGTATTTACCATCTTGTTTCTAAAATACAATATATTTATTCCTCAATTTTTTTTTTGTTTTTTTGTTTTGATTTTTCTTCCAACTTTATTGAGACATAGTTGATGTATAGCACTGTCCAGTTTAAGTTGTATAGCATAAGACTGGACTCACAAGCATCATGAAACAATGACCACTATAATTNATACAATATATTTATTCCTCAATTTGTCTTTTTTTGTTTTTAGTTTTGATTTCTTCCCACTTTATTGAGACATAGTTGATGTATATAGCACTGTCCAGTTTAAGTTGTATAGCATAAGACTGGACTCACAAGCATCATGAAACAATGACCACTATAATTTTAGTGAACATCCATCATCTCTCATAAGATACAAAATTAAGGAAATAGAAAATAAACTTATTGTGATTAGAATTCTTAGGATTTACTCTCAAATTGATATATAGCATACAGCAGTATTAATTTTATTTATTATTTTGTATATTATATCTCTTAGAATTTCTCTATAACTGAAAGTTTGTACTTTTTGATTGCCTTCATCCAATTCCCCACCCCCACCTCTGGTAATCACAAATCTAATCTCTTCTACGAATTATTTTTCTATCTGTTTTTGAAATATGAGTGACCTATAACAGTATGCTAATTCTTGGTAGACATGGATGATTTGTCTAAACATTTCAAAATGATTAGCATAATAAGTCTAGTTATTACCATCTGTCACCATACAGAGATACTGCATAACTGTTGAATATATTCCCTACATTGTACATTTCATAGCTGTGTCTTAGTTATTTTGTANATAACAGTATGCTAATTCTTGATAGACATGGATGATTTGTCTAAACATTTCAAAATGATTAGCATAATAAGTCTAGTTATTACCATCTGTCACCATACAGAGATACTGCATAACTGTTGAATATATTCCCTACATTGTACATTTCATAGCTGTGTCTTAGTTATTTTGTAACTGAAAGTTTGTACCTCTTAGCTTCCCTTACCTCCCCATCTTCCTCCTCTCTGGCAACCACCTGTTTATTCTCTGTTTTTGTGACTCTGCTTTTATTTAGCTACCTTTGTTCATTTCTGATTTAGACTTCCCATATATGTGAAATCATACAGCACTTATCTTTTTCTGTCTGATATACCCTCTAGGTCCATTCATGTTATTGCAGATGGCAAGGTTTCATTCTTTTTATGGCTAATATTGCATTATGTATATATACCAAATCATCTTTATCCATTCATCTATTTCTTCCAAGTCTTAGCTACTATAAATAATGCCACAAGAAACTTAAGGGTACATATATCTTTTTGCAGTAGTGTTTTTATTTTCTTTGGTTAAATACTCAGGAGTGGAATTACTGGATTGTATAATAGTTCTGTTTTTAATTTGTTGAGGCATCTCCATAGTGTATTCCACAGTAGCTGTTCCAATTTATATTCGCACTAATAGTGCATATATATTCCACAGGATATAGTGCAGTTATAATTTTGCAATCCTCATTGCCTCGATTCCTTCTAATAGATCATTTTTTATGTGAAACTAGCGTTCTTGAATTCTCAGAAGGAAGGCCAGTTTTGGAAAGTTTTTCTAGGTTTATGGCTAGAGAGTTCCTACTGTTTTTGTGAAAGTACACTTAATATTTTTTAAACATGGCTCACTCTGTTCTTACTCAGTTTTATCTAGGCCTCATTTTTTCCTTTCCCTTATTGTCCTTCTCAAGGAGGGCTCTGTTCCCAGCACTTTTCCTCAATGTGGCATTTTTTTTCCCCCTGGAATGGATCCTTGTCTCCTTAATTCTAAGAGTTCACAGGGGCACAAATTACTTCATCCCCCTCACAGCATAGAGAGGGCACCATGCACTCACTTGCTATTAAACTGTGTGAATCCCTCTCAGTTATCCCTCTCAGTCACAACAAATTGGCACCCAAGCTCTCTACTGACTATTTGTTGGTGATTTTATATTCCAGGAAATGGCACGCCACTCCAGCACTCTTGCCTGGAAAATCCCACGGATGGAGGAGCCTGGTAGGCTGCAGTCTATGGGGTCGCTAAGAGTCGGACACGACTGAGTGACTTCACTTTCACTCTTCACTTTCGTGCA
>SJYW01011333.1:260519-270793 GCA_006410735.1 Raphicerus campestris
ACTGAGTGACTTCACTTTCACTCTTCACTTTCGTGCATTGGAGAAGGAAATGGCAACCCACTCCAGTGTTCTTGCCTGGAGAATCCCAGGGACGGGGGAGCCTGGTGGGCTGCCGTCTCCGGGGTCACACAGAGTCGGACACGACTGACGCGACTCAGCAGCAGCAGCAGGTCCACCAGCTACTCCACTTTTTCCTTCTGCACAGATGCTGGTAGCGGTCAGGTCTTATAAACTGTCTGTGGATTGTCCTCACTTAGCTGTAATCCTGAGTGTTCATTGAAAGGACTGATGCTGAAGCTGAAACTCCAATACTCTGGCCACCTGATGGGAAGAACCGACTCATTGGAAAAGACCCTGATACTGGGAAAGATTGAAGGCAGGAGGAGAAGGGGATGGCAGAGGATGAGATGGTTGGACACATCACTGACTCAATGGACATGAGTTTGAGTAAACTCTGGAAGTTGGTGACGGAGAGGGAGCCCTGGCGTGCTGCAGTCCTTGGGGTCGCAAAGAGTCAGACACGACTGAGCAACTGAACTGACTGACTGACCTGTGATCTGGAGTTCCCAGGGGCACCTCATCGCCTAGTTTTGTTGTCGAAGTTTTAGTTTTTGCTACCTTAGTTTCTCTGTGTGATTTTAGAGGGATGCTTTGGAAGGGAAAATAACCACACTGATCTCACTGCCACCTTCCCAGAATTCTATACTATATCTCAAGAGTATTTCAGGTCACTTTAAGACATTATCCACTGACTTTCCTTTATAGTATATGGGAATTTGGCTTTCTTACAGTTCAGGGCCCGCCCACTGACTTTACTCCCTCCATTCTGCCAATAAATTAGTCCCAATGAAGTCAGTATGTATTACTATATATTATTCAAATAACATATTATGTTCATGTTTACTTTCTTATACATATTTTTTAGGGATTTCTTTTTCCCTGAAAATTACTCTGGGATTATTAATTATATGGATATGTATATATTTTGGTTTTTTTCCTTTCCTGCTGCTAACATTATCTGTACCCTGTAAGTTCTTTAATTTGGCCCTCATCCCTCATGCTAGAAGCTTTCCTCAAACTTCTACTTACCTCTGGTTGTCTTCTCATATTTAAGAGGGGATTTGAAAGTGAAATGGAGTTTTGTCTGTGGATTTGTGTTGAGGAGAGAGCTTGTCAACAAATGGAACTGCTGGAAACTCACCCTTTCACCCTTTCGTTGGGATACCCCGGCTGTTTTATGATCAGATCTTTCCTTTCCAGTGATTTCCATTCCCCAGAGAAGCGTCCTCTAATCTCCTGGGTGGTCAAGGAAAAGGGTCAACGGACTCCTATTATTTGATCTCAGTATTTGTACTGAATCTACACAGACTCAGTAATGCCCCTGCTTATAGCCTCTGATCCTTACTCTGGCAAACAGGCTGAAACTTCTCTGGTTCCATTTCTACTGAACTTTGTCTTTGTTCCTGTCCATCTTTGTGTACTTGGGCATGAGGACTTCACATGTACTACTCTCCATCAGCATATGTATTAAATCTTGGTAGAGCTTGTTTTTATTTTTTTAAGAAAAATTATAAACATAATTCTAATATTTCCTTCCCATACCAAAATGAATCTTGTATACCACTCCCCCCAAGGTCTGTGCATCTGATCTGGAAAACGAATGCCTGGAAAGAAGGGAAACCACCTTAGAGTAAGGCAGTAGCAACTTCCGATTCTATGTAGACATTTCCCTTTCTTCCCTGTCTTGAGCCTTATCAGAGGACCTTGTCCCTCCACCTCCTGTGTTCCCATAAAAGTTTGTCTCTACAGTCCTTGGGTGCAGCTACCTTTAGCCTCTCCTCCAGCTTCAGAAAATGACTCCTCTTATTTCCAGTGATATCCTTTACTTGTCTCTTTGTCTCTGGATTCATATTTTAAAAACTCTTTTGAAGTGAAGTGAAATGATGTTACTCTGTTGTGTCCGACTCTTTGCGACCCCATGGACTGTAGCCTATCAGGCTCCTCTGTCCATGGGATTTTCCAGGCAACATTGCTGGAGTGGATTGCCATTTCCTTCTCCAGGGGATCGTCCCAACCCAAGAATTGAACCCGGGTCTCCCGCATTGCAGGCAGATGCTTTACCGTCTGAGCCACCAGGGAAGCCCCCAAAACTCTTTTTTACTGTTATTTTACTGAATTTTTGAGTGGAAAAGGGACGAACACCTGTGTTCCATCCTCTGCCAGAAATACTTTTTAACAATTAGCAATTAATGTAAACAGGAAAGCATATATGTTTAAACAACTGAAGTACTTTAAAAACCTCATATTCCTGAAATATCTCATTTCCAGAGCACCATAGGATGTATTTGTTCATGAGAGCATCTCATGGGATAAGTAGCAGAGATTATTATCCTCCTGGTGTGGGGCAAGGTTGAGACCTAGAGTAGTGATGTGATACAGCTGTGGGCCAGGGTCAGACAGAAATGTACAGTATCTAGTTGTTGCGGTTGTCAATTTAACCCCACATACTGGCCATGAACTCAAGGGATATTCTGCACTTTCCCAAGAAAGGCAGTTCTGTGGAATTCAAGCACATTATTGCTTATTGGCTGACACTAAAGTCTATAATATACAGAAGGGACCTCATTTTGTATGAGCAGAGGTTTTTTGTTGGCAGTAGAAATGTAAACACGACCCTTCTAATGCATTTTTAATAGTCTCTATTTCTGGACATAAGCCAAAATTTGCATCTTTAGCAGTAACAGATTTGCCATGTGGGCCAATTCCTCCCTTAAGAATTCTTCTAAAGATCTGAATTTAACCCCAACTGTTTCCTTTATTTCCTTGTTCCAGTGAATTGATTCTCTGGCCTGTGGGTTCTGAGGTCTGTGTAGAGGAGTATTTACTTGGCTGTAATTGATTGAGTTGCCTTGGTCAGAGTATAGGTTGATGTTATTCTCTACCTTAACCTCACTTGGCTGGATGTTGACTTAAAAACTCTCTGACACAGACTGAAAACATGACTGCCTCCTTCATGTTCCTTATTCACAGGTAGTATTTTCAGCCCAACAGGTTATAGACAATCAATTATAAATTTCAAAACCATGAACTCCAAACAGGTAGGTATATTACTTGGGTGCATGCGTGCTAAGTCACTTCAGTTGTGTCTGACTCTGCCACCCTATTAGGGACTATAGCCCACCAGGCTCCTCTGTCCATGGAATTTTCCAGGCAAGAATACTGGAGTGGGTCACCATGCCCTCCTCCAGGGGATCTTTGTAGGTAGTAATATCTTTGTCCTTGTCCCAGGTCATGTCTAGGCAAGCTTTCTTCCTCTGTCATTATCTTTCCCCCCATCTCCCTGAAGTTCCCTTACTCTAATATGGTCTCTCTATCTTTCCTAAACCAGGTGTATTTAGACATTAGAAGGGTATAAGTAACTCATCATCTATTTTTTGCAGGGGTGGAGTGGCGGCTCAGCACCCAGTCTTCCTGGCTGAATTGATAAATAAAAGCAAGATGGCCATGGAAAAACAGATTTTGCGCAAGACAAACCTGGGTGTGTATTCCATATCTGTCCTTACAATCTATAGGAGCTTAGGTGAGTCATTCACCTTCTATGAGCCTCAGTGTACTTAAGGAGAGAGAATGATTATACCCTCAGTTTTGAGTGGTCCAAAAATTAAATGAAATAAATTAAAAATACCTAGCATACACTTACCTATAAAGTTAAACATATGCTTACCAAATAACCCAACAATTTGACTCCTTGAAAGCTACCCAAGAGAAAAGGAGCAAGTGTCTACACAGACTTAAACACAAATATTGGTGAATTTTACTAATATTGACTTCAAGTGGAAACGACCCAGAGGTCCGTCAATGGGCCAATGAGTAAGCAAATTATGATATNTCAGCTCCATCTCTCTGCTTAGATTGTGGTGCACTCTGGAGGGGAACTCTGCAGAGGGGGCTGAGGGGGGAAGCTTCGCACGGTCTGTGGGCTCTATCCATCCCCGAGTTCTAAGCACAAAACATTCAGTCCTTGACCGCCAGGCCGAACTTGAAGTGGGGGGCTTGGCTTAGCTCCCCTTACAAACATCCTGAGCCGTGCAGGCTCTTAATAGGAAAATTGATTCAGCTCCAGGCTTAATCCCTGAGGTGCATATTTTTTCTAAGACAGCGAGTTCATGGCTCTGCAATATCTGATTTAGATGTTTGGAAAATGTATTCTTTGACAAGGCTTAATTAAAGTGGATCGCACCTATATAGGGACATTTTATAATTTCCATAACAAACACTATTATTACCATGAGCAATGTATTTTTTTGTTCTATTGATGTCTTTTATGGTGATGCCATAAAAAGAAGATTATGACTTCTCATTATGAGGCAGATGGAGGAGAAGATGCAGGTTGATTATCAGAGAGGGGAGTATGTTCTTTCCAACCAGTTACCTTAATAGTCAGCGAGGGCCGCACTGGACGTGAATGGGAGGTCCAGGCAAATGACTTTTTTATGGGCCTTGCTTTATAGCAGCTTCCTTTTGTACATTTTCAAATGAGATCCATCAAATGGGAAGCTGATTTTTCAGTTTGGCTGGAAAATGAAGGTTCCACAGATTGTATATCTTTCTGAAACTCTTATTAAAAATTAACAGAATTCCCATTCTGCCTCTCTTAATTTAGTAGTAAGAAACTGGCTTACTTAAAAANCATCTCTCTGCTTAGATTGTGGTGCACTCTGGAGGGGAACTCTGCAGAGGGGGCTGAGGGGGGAAGCTTCGCACGGTCTGTGGGCTCTATCCATCCCCGAGTTCTAAGCACAAAACATTCAGTCCTTGACCGCCAGGCCGAACTTGAAGTGGGGGGCTTGGCTTAGCTCCCCTTACAAACATCCTGAGCCGTGCAGGCTCTTAATAGGAAAATTGATTCAGCTCCAGGCTTAATCCCTGAGGTGCATATTTTTTCTAAGACAGCGAGTTCATGGCTCTGCAATATCTGATTTAGATGTTTGGAAAATGTATTCTTTGACAAGGCTTAATTAAAGTGGATCGCACCTATATAGGGACATTTTATAATTTCCATAACAAACACTATTATTACCATGAGCAATGTATTTTTTTGTTCTATTGATGTCTTTTATGGTGATGCCATAAAAAGAAGATTATGACTTCTCATTATGAGGCAGATGGAGGAGAAGATGCAGGTTGATTATCAGAGAGGGGAGTATGTTCTTTCCAACCAGTTACCTTAATAGTCAGCGAGGGCCGCACTGGACGTGAATGGGAGGTCCAGGCAAATGACTTTTTTATGGGCCTTGCTTTATAGCAGCTTCCTTTTGTACATTTTCAAATGAGATCCATCAAATGGGAAGCTGATTTTTCAGTTTGGCTGGAAAATGAAGGTTCCACAGATTGTATATCTTTCTGAAACTCTTATTAAAAATTAACAGAATTCCCATTCTGCCTCTCTTAATTTAGTAGTAAGAAACTGGCTTACTTAAAAAATCCATTATAATTCAATAACACTTTACATATATAAAGTATTATGAGAATCACCCATATTTTCCTTTTAAAAATATTTTGTATTATAAGAACAATGCATTTTTATTATAATAAATTGAAAAAATAGTCTTTATATGAAAAGAAAATAACCAGGTTTGACTACTCATATGATGAGCATTTTCACCGTGTCTCTAATTATTGTTTAAAACACGATTTTTATTTATTTATGCAAGCATGCATGCTGCACTGTGTGGCTGGCTTGCAGGATCTTAGTTCTCTGACCAGGGATTTACTTGCACCCTCGGCAGTGAAAGCAGAATCCTAATCAGTGGACTGCCAGGGAACTCCCTGTGTTCGTTTTTATTTTTTTCAGCTTTATGGAGGTGAAAGTGAAAGTGTTAGGTGCTCAGTTGTGTCCGACTCTTTGGACCTCATGGACTATAGCGCGCCAGGCTCTTCTGTCCACGGGATTCTCCAGGCAAGAATACTAGAGTGGATACCATTCCCTTCTTCAGAGTATCTTCCCAACCCAGGGATCAAAACTGGATCTCCTGTGTTGCAGGCAGATTCTTTACTTTGTCACGAAGGAAGCCTCTTATTGACAAATAAAAGATTCGTATATGTAAGGTACACAAGGTGATACTTTGATACATGTAACATTGTGAGAGGACTACCACAATCAAGTTATTAACACTTCTGTGACCTTACGTTGTTATCATTTGTGTGTGTGTGCCTGTGCACCTGTGCCCTGAGAAGATTTGACTTAAGATCTATCCTTTCGCAAATTTCCAGTATGATACAGTATTGTCCATGGTCATCATCTTTGTGCTGTAGGTTAGATCTCCAGGATTTATTCATCCTGCATGACTGACACTTTGTATCTTTGATCATCTCCTAGTTCCCCACCTCCCTCTGGGCCCCAGTAAACACCATTTTTCAAGGTGGATATTTTACCTTTGATTGTAACATAATTTATTTAACCAGTTCTCTCATGGTGGACATGAATTCTTTTCAAGTTCTTCTTCTGTGCAAATAACACCATGATAAACTTCCTTATAGAAAATCCTTCTCTGTCTTGTTGATGAATCTAGGGTCAACTCTGAAAGTGAAATTACTGCATCCAAGTGTTGAATCACATTGCCAACTAGCTTTCTGTAAAGTTCGTACCAATTTATACTTCATGTAAGAACACGCAGTGTGTGTCTTGAACATGTTTATTAACCTTTGCCAGGAAGAAATGCATTCGCACCTTGTTTTACTCTCTTTTCCTTGATTCAATGGTAATTGAAGTTGTGGTGGTGTCCAGGTCAGCCTGTGGGGAGGCTTGAATGTTCTTGTTACCAGGGATAAACACCTTGCTCTATTTAAGGAACATTTTAGAGTAATTCCATTTAAATTCTGTGCTTTGGGTCAAAATCCAAGGATGTGTTTATGGAGTTTGTCTTGCTTCTTCCTTGCCAGCAGAATGACTGGTGATGATGTACAAGTCTAAAAGGGGATTAGACCTCCTGTGATTTCCATTTGACTTAAGAAATAATTGTCATATACAAATCCATGAAGCCCAAAGTAGATTTTTTTTTTTAAATTTATAGCTGACTTCATATAGAGTCAGTTACCCTGAGCAGATTATGTTCTTAGTTCAGACTAATTATTTTTGAGTTGGGTATCCTGGAGGATGTTTTGTCCACATCTGTAGTCAGGCAGCATTAAACTAGGCATGGGAAACACGTCACTGCAGAAACAGGGAACCTCAGAGGCAGGGCTGAAAGGCCAGAAGGAAAATGCAGGCTTGTAACCTACTTGCAGAACTAATGAGGGGACAAAAGCAGAAACAATGAATTCATCTCCCTGGGAGCTCACTGATGAATCTTTACCCTGAACTTTCCCAGTCTCTTCCTTTGTTTCAAGTCCAATGCTCACTGTGTTTTGCATACCTAATTAATTACAGCCTGCATTTCCTCACTTTGCCGAGGGTGCGTAATTGATCATGCTGGGCTCCGGAAATTGATCATGCTGGGCTCCGGAAACCATCTTCGGTAAGTTTTTTGAGATCATGCAAATTGACTTGCCACCAGCAATGCAATTCAAGGATGGAATCCAGAAGGCCTATGAGAAGCTTTGGAAGTGTACTTTCCTTTACTTGGAGACTGATAAAATCTCCAAGGGATTAGGTAGGCATTTTGCTGATAGTTGAAATAATGAAGCAGCATGTGGTGTATTTGCAATTTCTGGGAGTAAGTTCACACCTTGCTACAGATGTGGGTCATTGAACGAGATGGCTTCTGTGGGAGTGCTCACATATCCCTGTCACAAGGCAGCCCAGACAGCTCACTCTCCTGCTTGAGACCCCATCTCTGCAAGGCTGCTCCCAACAGAGAGCCTGGAACCAGGCTGGGGACACATGAGCAGGGCACCCAAAAATAAAGAAAGTTTCGATTTCATGGACTTATTCAGAATTGTTCAATCTTAGAAATCTAGGAAAGGCTATTTTGACTTTCTTGTTGTATGTTTTATGTTCAGATTTAGAGTGTGTTTTGAATGACAGATGTGGGTAAGGACAGGGAGAAGAATACCATGATCTTTTCGGAGCTGAGGGTCACCAAAGGACTCAGCTGGACGCAGTGTCAGCTAGAGGATTCTGTGCAGGGTGAGATGACCAGTAAGTCTATCTTTCCAGAACCCCACGGTGTAGGCTACACAAGGCTGGAGTGTGGAAACTATTTGAAATGCCTGTTATCAAATGCTGTGTAAGTGCATGCTCAGGTGAATCTGATACTTTGCGACTCCATGGCCTGTAGCCCACCAGGCTCCTCTGTCCATGGGATTCTCCAGGCAAGAATGCAGGAGTGGGTTGTTACTGCCAATTCCAGGCAGTCTTCTTGACCCAGGGATTGAAGCCAGGTCTCTTGCATCTCTTGCACTGGCAGGCAGATTCTTTATCACTGGACCACCTGGGACACCCCATCCAATGCTACAGAGCTCCCAAATGAAGTCTTACTTTCCAAATAAGGAGTCAGATTTTGTCAGTATAAATGTCGATGTAAATATGCATCTGGTTGTCAGGCCTGTTAGTGACTTACCCAGAGGGACTTTACCACCTCAGGTGTGTTCTTTCCAGTGCTGGAAACAGAATGAGATGAGGCCATGCTTTCCTCTTGTAATTGCTTTCCCATTTAGAGCATAATTTCCAAGATGTCTTGCTAGTTTTCAATAGTCCGGTTCAGAGGTGTCAGTGTAAAGGGATGTTCTTTGCATTTCTCTTTGGGTTTTCTGACTTGCTCCGGCCAGATGACTGTTCCATGGAAAATATCAGGCCTGTACAGGGCTACCAGATTATTAATGCTAGGATCAGCTGGTCACATTCTGCTTTGGTCCATGTGCACATGTCTTATGTCAAGGTTATTTAATACTTTACAGCAGTTGAAACCAATGCTGAGCTGGGGAAATCTTTATGGAGCCCAAGCGATTTACCCACAAAGGTCAGAATTACCTGTATTTAGCTGATTAGACCTCAAGGAAGAATGCTAAAATTAAGGGCTCGCAACCTGTAAGTTCCCAGATGACTGAAAACGATGGGTTCTCACACCTCAGACAGGCAACAAGAGACAGGCACACGGGGAGAAAAGCCTAGGAGCAGAAGGACCCCGTGCTGGGCGTGAGTGCTGAGCCTCTGTCCTCTGGGCTGGAGGTCACAGGTCTGAGGCCCACCTGCCACCTTCCGCCACAGACACATATTTCTGTCAGAATGTTTAAAAATCTTGGCTCAGTTGTCAACCTTATTTTAAAAGGAAGTGATTTCATATAAAATTCAGACTCTTGGTTATTTTTAAAAAATAATTCCCAGGAACACAGCCTACATGTCCCCATAGCAACCAGTTCTGAAGCTGCCTGGGGACCACTCACTCTGTGTACCCTCAGAGTCCTTCTCACTCTGTACTATGCCCCCTCCAGTTCCTGTACCCAGCCTTGCTCCTCCACTACCTGCTCATCCTCTGAGTTTCTGAGCTGTGCCCTTCACTCTAAAGCAATGCCGTAAATACCCATCTGGGCATATCTCAAGTCTTTTGTTTGGCTCAGGCCTCAGTTTTCGTACACGTGCAGTGAAGAATTGGATGAGAAAGGGTCCAGACTCTCTCCCATTTTTTGATACTGGAATGATCTGAAATTTTAAAATGATCAGTTTGGGTCTATAGGAAAAGCCAATTCCATCTCTTTGACCTAGCAGAATTCAGAAATTCATGAAACACTTACAAAGCCATTTGTAATTTGACCTAGTGAGGCCAAGCCTTCCAGTAGCTTGAAAGATTCTGGGGAGAATGGAGGGGCGGTTTTGCTGTGAGATTAGTGTCCGAAGCCAGGCTGCGCAGGGATGGGCTGTGGGCAGGTAGGCACCCTTGCTGGTCTGGTGCATTCGTGTGAATCCAACATGGGTCAGGTCAGCCTTGTAGGTTTTATAGGCTTGTTTCTTGGCCCAAATCCGGGTATCTTCTCTTCTAATTAGTTTCTGGAATGAATGAATATTGGACCAGGAGTTCACCGGTCTGGATTACTGTCTTGAATCTATTGTGGACTCACTGCTTCACCCTGCTCATATCCTTTTCTGTTTCCACCTCTAAGATTGGAAAAAATTTCTTTCAGCTTCAGCATCTGATGATACCAAAGTTTATCCTGTGTTTCTTTTATTATTATTATTATTTTTTACTTTACAATATTGTATTGGTTTTGCCACATATCAACATGAATCTGCCATGGGTGTACACGTGTTCCCAATCCCGAACTCCCCTCCCACCTCC
>SJYW01011333.1:298893-314729 GCA_006410735.1 Raphicerus campestris
AGGGTTGATTTCTTTTAAGACCTCTCTCCTTGGGCTTGTAGAGGGCTGTATCCTCACTGTATTTCACAAGGCCCTTTCTCTTCTCTGTGCATGCTCACTCCTGGTATCCCTCCCTCTTATAAGGACACCATACCTATTGGATTAGGGGCCCACCCATATGACCTCATTTAACCTTAGTTACCTCTTTAAAGACTAGACCATATCTTCAAATATATATTTTGAGATGTGCAGGGGTTAGTACCTCAACATCTGAATTTTGCAGGGGCACAGTTCAGCCCATAACACCTTATCTATTTTAAAAATCAGCTATAAAAGATGCAAAGATGAAAAAGACCTTCTCTGCACCCCCCAGGAGCTTACAGATTAGATGCACATACCTAAAGAAATATAGGGATTGAGGAGTGATTTTGGAACTCTGTACAGGGTCAGGCTGCTGTGGACTACAGTGGTTAAGAAAGGCTTCTGGGTTAGAAGGCAACATACAGAGGGCCTTGAAAGATGCATATGTGTTTCTAGAAACTCAGAGAAGACATCCTGCCTAAAAACTGAATAGATGTGAAAAGTCAGCCGTCAGTTGAATGCAATTCAGGGAGAATTTCCAGGGCATCTGCCTTTCTGCAAGCATTGAACTGAAATTGGGAAATAGGAAAAATAAAACCTAGGACTTTCCCATAAATGGCCCACACTCCAGAAAAAGGATGATTTTAGAGCAGTTCAGGGACTGATGCTATATTGGGAAGTTTGCAGCTTAGCCCAGCTGTTTGAAATTGGTTTGTGGGAACAGCTGTGGAGATGCATCACTAGTGGACCCAATGCTGCGTATGGGGCGGGGGTAAGGCGGGTCTATGTTTGTGCTCATGACTTTGGCTCCACTCTGCTCTTCCTGAAATGTCCCCCCTTACCTGAGCCTACTGCCCCTTCCCGGTCTACATTGTTTTGATAGAATATGTCTATCTTCTATTTTGTTTACATATTGTTTAGATTTTGAGTTCTCCGTGGCAGGATAACTTGTCTTGTTATGTTCTGCTGTTTGCAGAGCTCACTCTGCGTGTGTGATGCACCTTTGAAGACACAGATGTTGATCAGAGTTTGGGTTCCAGCCATAACAGATTTTGACCTGCCTGTCTAAATCCTCAAAACATTTGAAACCAAAGTGTAAACCCATTGTCCTCACAACTCTAATTTCCATTAATTGCTCTAATATGCTAGTTCCTCTTTTTGATTGCCTGTCCTTTAGAAGAAAATCAGTGATATATTAATTACAGCTTTTATCTGGAGAGTAAAGCATTTCTAAACATATATTTGAATTTCAGGCTGAACTGCACATAAAAGGGTGGTGCTGGGTGAGAGACTGGCATGCATGCTCAGTCACTTGGTTGTGTCCGACTCTTTGTGACCCTTTGGACAGTAGCTTGCCAGGCTCCTCTGTCCATTGGATTTTTCAGGCAAGAATACTGGAGTGGGTTGCCATTTCCTCCTCCAGAGGATATTCCCAGCCTAGGAATCGAACCTGCATCTCCTGAATTAGCAGGTGGATTCTTTACTGATAAGAGAGAAATACTGAGATGGGTTTTCAAAGATCCTTCCTCCAGTGTAAAGAGCCCTTGGCCACCCAGGGATCTTCTCACTCTGTGCAGCTTAACCAAGTCCATTTTCTATGTGGTGATAACACAGAAAAATAGATGATATTGTAAGAAGTAACCTTCAAGCTCAGTGACTCAGACATCCTTTCTGGTCCAAAGTTGTGGCAGGTGAGACTGCAAGGCCTGGGTCATGAAGAAATGCTTGAGGAGGCCAGCAGGTGGTACAGCAGGAACTCAGCTTTATTTTCCAGTGAATCCCTGCAGGACCTCTTCTGGCAACATGGGGTGACAGCAGTATTAACCAAAGCTGGGTGCCCAACTTCATTCCAGCTGATGGAAGCTGACTGGGGTTGCCCTCCTTTTAAAGGCTTAGAGAGTGCTTTCTGGGGTCTCAGCTCCCCATCTTAGTGGGCTGATGCTCACTGTCTCACTTCATGTGGGACCCCTGGCTTTCTCCTTCTTCTCTGCCAGCCATTCTGGACCTGTGTATCTTTTTGCAGGTTTCATCACATAGCACTTTTCTTGGAAATTTCCCTAAGGTTTACTATTTTTCCCTGTGAAGCCACACATGGGGAATTACAAGCTGAAGGTTTTAGCGATGCACACAAAATTCTTACCCCATCCACTATGTTCCACATGACCTTAGGATGTCAGCCCACGTGGGCCTCATCTCTACCAATACACAGTCCACTATAATGCGATCACATACATTCATATCGATGGTGGTGGTGGCTTAGTTGCTAAGTTGTGTCTGACCCTTGCAAACTCCTGGACTGTAGCCCGCCAGGCTTCTCTTGTCCAGAGGATTTTCCCAGAAAAGAACACTGGAGTAGGTGGCCATTTCTTTCTCTAAGGGATCTTCCTGACCGAGGGATCGAAGCTGGGTCTCCTGCACTGCAGGTGGATTCTTTACTTACTGAGCCAGCAGGGAGGCCCGTATAGATAATGGCAACCGCTTAAAACTACTGGATATCAGACAATTGAAAGTGAAAGTGTTAGTCGCTCAATTGTGTCTGATTCTTTGCAACCCCACTGGACTGCAGCATAAAAGGCTCCTCTGTCCAGGGAATCCTCCAGGCAAGAATACTGAAGAGGGTAGCCATGCCCTTCTCTAGGGGATCTTTCGGACCTAGGGATCAAACCCATGTCTCCTTCACTGCAGGAAAATTCTTTACAGTCTGAGCCACCTTGTGGTAAATGGTAGGTTATGTAATTTATGCGTATGATTTAATCTTCACAACAACTTTGAAAATTAGTCATTATGCTGATTGGAGGAGTAGCTTGCTCAAAGTAATAAATCTGGTAAGAAGAACCATAGACGCAGAATGTCTTTGGGACTCCAAATCTTTTGTTCTTTGCCTCAAGCTAAGCTGTGTCTCAGTGATCATCTTAGTCCAGTTGAGTTCAAACACGTGCCCACATGTACATGAGTGTGTCAAACATGTATGTATATGTAATGTTTGTCATTTTTGTGTCTGTGGTTCCAAATCCCCCAGGACACAGTTGTATCATCTCATCCCAAGCCCTGGACTACCTTTTTTGGCCTATCTCAGAAACGGTATTCATGGTTTTACTGTGCGGATGATGAGAGCAATGTGATTTTTTACACTGTTTTATATGGAATTGAGCCCAGTTTACAGACCGTAAATGATACAGTTGACTTCTTATGCTTTTGAGAGTCCTGTACCATGTGTGAAAGTTAAACTGTTTTTGTTTTCTGGGCAGTCAAGGCAGCAGGCAGGAGGCCCCCTTATCTGCTCCTGAGGCTCTGTCCAGCCTCATCTCCTGTAATCCTCCCAGCAAGCTCTGAGATCAGAATTAAGATAACCCCTCCAATTTTACAGCTGAAAACTCTGAGCTCAGGGAGGTTATGGCATTGGACTCAGATTACCCATCAGGAAAGGTGCAGACCTAGAATTCCCCGGACTCAAAGTCCTGCCACCCCAGTGGACTGGCTGTACTCCCTCCGCCCAGACTGGGGGGACTGCAGGCTCCCTCAAGAGGGAGAGATGTGGTCAGCCTGAGAGTGCCAGGATCAGAGGAGAAGCACACAGGGGCTCATCAGACCCTGGGCTGTGTTCACTCATTTCAATAAAATATGATCTTCATACTGATAGGATGAAGGGGGCTTCCATGGTGCCTCAGATGGTAAAGAATCTGCATGCAGTGCAGGAGACCTGGGCTTGATCCCTAGGTTGTGAAGATGACCTGGAGTAAGGGAATGGCTTTTATGGTTATGTGCAAGTCGCTCAGTTGCATTCAGCTCTTTGCAACTCCATGAAATAGTCCACGGAATTCTCCAGGCCAGAGTAGTAGGGTGGGTGGCCATTCCCTTCTCCAGGGGGATCTTCCCAACCCAGAGACTGAACCAGGGTCTGCTGCATTGCAGGTGAATTCTTTACCAGCTGAGCCACCAGGGAAGCCCAAGGGAATGGCTACCCATTTCAGTATTCTTGCCTGGAGAATTCCATGGATAGAAGAGCCTGGCAGGCTACAGTCCATGGGGTCACAAAGAGTTGGACACGACTGAGTGACTAACTATGCAGACTGCTCGATGTAGTCCACTGAGTTCATTGCATCATTTTTTAAATTGGAATATAATTGCTTAACAATGTTGTGTTAGTTTCTGCTGTACAACAGTGTGAATCGGCCACCTGTACACGTACATCTCCTCCCTCTTGAGCCTCCCTCCGCCCCACCCCTCTCGAGCAGCACAGAGCACNTATAATTGCTTAACAATGTTGTGTTAGTTTCTGCTGTACAACAGTGTGAATCGGCCACCTGTACACGTACATCTCCTCCCTCTTGAGCCTCCCTCCGCCCCACCCCTCTCGGGCAGCACAGAGCACAAGCTGAGCTCCCTGCGCTTCATGCAGCTTCCCACTGGCTATTTTACACATGCAAGTGTATATATGCCATGCTACCCTGTGTTGCTCTCACCGAAAGAAAATGTCACCAATGCTCAGATGGTGGCCCGGAGATGAGCAGTATGGGGCCCCTGGGGAAGAAGACCTGCCAGGAGATGGGGAACAACTTGAGAACATCGCAGGGGTAGGGGCAGAGTGCAACCCCAATCCACATCCCTTACATCACGCTTTATGCTTTTCAAAGTGGGCTCACTGCTCTTACTTCGTTGTGCTACTTTATGAGAATGGGGTATGGTTTTCCTCCTTTGACAGAGGATGGAACAGAGGCCCAGTGAGATCCGGTGACTCATTCAGCCACGCTCAGCAAGTATGGGATCCTGGGGCTTGCTCTTGATTGGGNTGCTACTTTATGAGAATGGGGTATGGTTTTCCTCCTTTGACAGAGGATGGAACAGAGGCCCAGTGAGATCCGGTGACTCATTCAGCCACGCTCAGCAAGTACGGGATCCTGGGCTTGCTCTTGATTGGGTGATTGTGTGATGTGTGAAATAACGAGCCTTCTCCATGGAGTTGTTGTTGTTTTGTAGCCACGTTACCACCCTTCTCAGAGTTCGTGATTCAGACATCCTACTTCATGATGAAAAATATACATTTTCCAGTGGCTCAGGCTTTTTGCTCTGAACTGAATCTAATGCCTGGGGTGGTCTTCTAATTTTTTTTCTTTGGCTTAAACAGCAGAAATTTATTTCTCATAGTTGTAGAAGCTGAGCAGTCCAAGATCAAGGTGCTCTCAGATTCAATGGTTGGTGAGGATCTTCTTGATTTATGGAAGGCTATCTTTTTACCATGGACTTCCCTGGTGGCTCAGATAGTAACGAACCTGCCTGCAAAGCGGGAGGTGGGGGTTCGATCCCTGGGTTGGGATGAGTCCCTGGAAAAGGGAATGGCTACCCACTCCAGTATTCTTGCCTGGAGAATTCCTCTGTCCACAGGGTCAGACAGAATCAGACACAACTGAGTGACGAACACATTCACTTTTCATCTCTTGATTGTCTTCTTACATGGGAGAGAGAGCAATCATCTCTTTCTTGTCAGTTAGGGTCTTCTTTACATTGAGCTGAAATCCCTCCTTTAATCGTAATTCAGGCCCCCAGAGCGTCACAGAATAAGTCTTCAGCTAAAATCCTCTCTTCTCTGGGGCCAGCATTTCTGATTTCTTTAGTCTGTTCTTACAAGAAGAATCTCAACCCTGCTTGCTTCCCTAGATGACTTCTGGATTCATATATCATGACAAATGAACACTCAGTTCCCTGGGTCAGATCTAATCATGTCAGCACCCAGGGAGGACTCTGAGGCTGTGTTAACCCCTGGCATTCGCAGTGAGACAGTCTCTGAGGAAGACATGCCCCTCCAGCCCATATGGCCCATTTCCTGCCAGGGCTTGCTGCTGGTTCTGGAGGTGTCTGTCTTCCTCACTATGGTGGCTCTGTGAGGATAATGGGCACTGTGATTCCTGCTATCCCTGGCCCCCAACACGTACACACCTGTGAGCTCCATCAATAACACGGAGCATTTACTGAACATGGGTTATGCACAAGGTGTGGTCCGGGCTCTAAGGCGATGAGAGACAGGGGGATGTTTTCTATAGAGCACATCTGTTTATAGGTTGTTTCCACTTCTATCATCAATGAACCACATCCCGCAGCCCAATGTAGTAGTGAAATCAATGTTGACCCCAGTGGCGATAGATTTTGCCAAAATCCTAATTTGGCAGAAAAATAGGGGGATGCTCAAAACAGGGGCCAAAGAGAAACTATTTGAGATGTGGCAGTTGAGAGGCCAGCAAGGATAACACCATTGCTGAGACACAAGCTGGGAGCAGACCCCTGAGCTGGTGTTGGAAGCAAGAGCATTGGGAATAAGAGTCATAAAGAGCAAGAGTGAAGGGGTCCAAGGAATCTCGAGGGATCCGGGTGCTGCTTAAAGCAGAGGCTGGTTTCCAGGTCCACTTCTGTGTGTTCCCTGCATGTGGCATGTGGGTCAACAGGTTACCAAATGTAAGTCCATGTGCCTGACGCACAGGTGGTGCCAAACAAACTGAAACATTGGACTCTGAAGCAGAGGAAAGATTTTTGCACGGCNCTGTGTTGCTCTCACCGAAAGAAAATGTCACCAATGCTCAGATGGTGGCCCGGAGATGAGCAGTATGGGGCCCCTGGGGAAGAAGGCCTGCCAGGAGATGGGGAACAACTTGAGAACATCGCAGGGGTAGGGGCAGAGTGCAACCCCAATCCACATCCCTTACATCACGCTTTATGCTTTTCAAAGTGGGCTCACTGCTCTTACTTCATTGTGCTACTTTATGAGAATGGGGTATGGTTTTCCTCCTTTGACAGAGGATGGAACAGAGGCCCAGTGAGATCCGGTGACTCATTCAGCCACGCTCAGCAAGTACGGGATCCTGGGCTTGCTCTTGATTGGGTGATTGTGTGATGTGTGAAATAACGAGCCTTCTCCATGGAGTTGTTGTTGTTTTGTAGCCACGTTACCACCCTTCTCAGAGTTCGTGATTCAGACATCCTACTTCATGATGAAAAATATACATTTTCCAGTGGCTCAGGCTTTTTGCTCTGAACTGAATCTAATGCCTGGGGTGGTCTTCTAATTTTTTTTCTTTGGCTTAAACAGCAGAAATTTATTTCTCATAGTTGTAGAAGCTGAGCAGTCCAAGATCAAGGTGCTCTCAGATTCAATGGTTGGTGAGGATCTTCTTGATTTATGGAAGGCTATCTTTTTACCATGGACTTCCCTGGTGGCTCAGATAGTAACGAACCTGCCTGCAAAGCGGGAGGTGGGGGTTCGATCCCTGGGTTGGGATGAGTCCCTGGAAAAGGGAATGGCTACCCACTCCAGTATTCTTGCCTGGAGAATTCCTCTGTCCACAGGGTCAGACAGAATCAGACACAACTGAGTGACGAACACATTCACTTTTCATCTCTTGATTGTCTTCTTACATGGGAGAGAGAGCAATCATCTCTTTCTTGTCAGTTAGGGTCTTCTTTACATTGAGCTGAAATCCCTCCTTTAATCGTAATTCAGGCCCCCAGAGCGTCACAGAATAAGTCTTCAGCTAAAATCCTCTCTTCTCTGGGGCCAGCATTTCTGATTTCTTTAGTCTGTTCTTACAAGAAGAATCTCAACCCTGCTTGCTTCCCTAGATGACTTCTGGATTCATATATCATGACAAATGAACACTCAGTTCCCTGGGTCAGATCTAATCATGTCAGCACCCAGGGAGGACTCTGAGGCTGTGTTAACCCCTGGCATTCGCAGTGAGACAGTCTCTGAGGAAGACATGCCCCTCCAGCCCATATGGCCCATTTCCTGCCAGGGCTTGCTGCTGGTTCTGGAGGTGTCTGTCTTCCTCACTACGGTGGCTCTGTGAGGATAATGGGCACTGTGATTCCTGCTATCCCTGGCCCCCAACACGTACACACCTGTGAGCTCCATCAATAACACGGAGCATTTACTGAACATGGGTTATGCACAAGGTGTGGTCCGGGCTCTAAGGCGATGAGAGACAGGGGGATGTTTTCTATAGAGCACATCTGTTTATAGGTTGTTTCCACTTCTATCATCAATGAACCACATCCCGCAGCCCAATGTAGTAGTGAAATCAATGTTGACCCCAGTGGCGATAGATTTTGCCAAAATCCTAATTTGGCAGAAAAATAGGGGGATGCTCAAAACAGGGGCCAAAGAGAAACTATTTGAGATGTGGCAGTTGAGAGGCCAGCAAGGATAACACCATTGCTGAGACACAAGCTGGGAGCAGACCCCTGAGCTGGTGTTGGAAGCAAGAGCATTGGGAATAAGAGTCATAAAGAGCAAGAGTGAAGGGGTCCAAGGAATCTCGAGGGATCCGGGTGCTGCTTAAAGCAGAGGCTGGTTTCCAGGTCCACTTCTGTGTGTTCCCTGCATGTGGCATGTGGGTCAACAGGTTACCAAATGCAAGTCCATGTGCCTGACGCACAGGTGGTGCCAAACAAACTGAAACATTGGACTCTGAAGCAGAGGAAAGATTTTTGCACGGCCATGCAAGGAGAACAGGTGGCTCCTGCTCAAAAAAACCCTAAATCCCCCCAAGGGGTTTCAACAAAGCATTTTTAAAAGCTGGGTGAAGGCGGGGCACCCCAGGCTTTGTGATCAGCTCCTGTGCAATTCTCTGCAATCCTCTGATTGGGTCAAGTTGAGATGTGGGGGCAGGGATTAACATTAATAATCTTTAGGCAACAGTAGGTCTGGGGGCTGTGTGCTCTTGATGTTAAGTAGTTAAATTCTTGTACTTAGTGGTGGTTTTTAGCATCTGAAAATCTCAGGAAATATGCATAAGGTTACCTGGCTACTTCAGGAAGGAGTTTTCAGCAGAGGATACGGGGAAGGGTCTGTCTCAGGAATGCCACCTAGGATCCTGCTTGGTGACCAAGTCAAGGATGCAATGGATGGCAACGTGAGGATGTGTGCCTGCTAAATCGCTTCATTCGTGTCTGACTCTGTGTGACTCTATGGCCTGCAGACCCCCCGGCTCGCCTATCCGTGGGATTCTCCAGGCTAGAATACTGGAGTGGATTGTCATGCTGTCTTCCAGAGGATCTTCCTAAACCAGGAATAGAACCCATGTCTCCTGCATCTCCTGCATTGCTGGTGTTTTCTTTGCCACCAAGCCACCGGGGAAGCCCAATGTGAGAATATTAATCACCTTTCACAGATGAGGAAAGGCGGAGATTCCTGGCCAGTTGTGAAAATTGTCGTTTAGCCATTGACAGAATCAAAATTAAATTATGAGCCCTGACCCTGTAATTTCCATCACTTTCTATTAACCTGGGGCCATTTCTCCATCTTTGCTCCCAGCCGCAGTGACCTCTGTTACAATAGACTGCCTGTGCACTAAATGCTCTATACTGTCATGCTGGGCTTTAGAATTACAAATTTAAACCCTACATCCTGTATGTGATTTAGCCTGGTAAGACATCAACAGCTGTCCACTTAATGATCTGTAGTTTTTTTTTTAAGCAGAAGCCAAATACATATATTTTTATTTGCACGTATTTCTTGTTAGATAATAAATTCTAGGGCTTCTCAGCATTTGCACTATTGACACTTTGGACTGGATAATTATTTGCTGTGGAGGGTGTCCTAGGCATTGTGGGATATTTAGCCATACCTCTGGCCTCTACCCATTGGATACCAGTAATGATCATACCTTCTCTCCCCTACCCCCAAGAACCCCAGCTGTGACAATCAAAATGAATTCAGACATCACCAAATACGGGGAACAAAATTGCCTCTTACCCCTCTTCACTGAAAATCACTGATCTAGTTACATGGTCGCCGATGTATCAATAAAAGATACCAAAGGGTTAGTCTTTCTCCCTCATTTTCCCAATTGCTCAGCTCTTTACACATGATTTCTGTTTTATACTTGGTGTTCTGGGTCATTTCTAAGTGCACACAGCCTCGCTCTAGGAAAGCTTAAGAGAAATGTCAACTTTAAAAAAAAATGCACAACAGGAGAGTTGCGAATTGTTTTATTGGGGGCTAAATAAGGGCTGCAGCCCCGGAGAGAGCACCTCAAGTAGCCCTGAGAAACTACTCCAAAGAGGCAGGAGGGGAGGACAGGATATATCTTGATTTTGGCTATGCAAGAGTGCATCCAATCAAGCTTATATTTTTCCAGGAGCTTTCTGCCAGTCGGATGAAGCTTTCCACTAGTCACGAGGAACAGTTGTCACCATGGAGAATTTTAGTGGTTTTCTAGATATGAGGAGATACAAGTACTGGGCTCATAAACTCAGCTCCTGAAAATATCTATCTGAAGACCTGCCCTGGCAGTTTTTCGCCCAGCACAGAGTGCCTCCTTTCGGTTCTCCTCCCTGAACTCCTTGCCGGGGGTGTTGAAGGTCAGCAGCTGCAGCAGCACATGAATTAATCCTTGTAGAGCAAGTGCCCACGGTGAGTGCCAATTTGTAGTTGATGGAAGGATGGACACAGAGAATGGAAGGGTTTCTGTGTGGCTGCCAGGGCTGAGGTCAGTTACTTTCAACTGGGTTTGCAATCTTTGGCAAATGGCTACCAAGAAGGGAAAATGGGAGCATGGTCCCATTCTGTGCAATTTACTCTGTCCTGGAAACAAAAGGAAGCAAACAAGCCTGGACAGGTTGGCTGTTTCTCAGATGCCAGATGTTCCTTCTCGCCCTCGGCTCACCCAGCTTTCCCCTGTGGCTTCACCAACCAGCACTGTTTCTCCACATGCTCCACAGTTAGCATCTTCGGGCTGCTAAGTGTCTTGCAGGCTACACGCATGCACATTATTCTCTCAGTAAGCCTCCCCAAGCTCCAACACTTCCATTGTGCAGAGGAAGAAATGGAGTCTCCCAAGAACCCATATTTCCTTTTTGTTTTAATGAAAAAAAATTCAACTCCGTCTTGAATGTACAGAAAAGTTATGAGTACAGTGCAAGACACTTCTGTTTCCCTGGACCATCTGAGAGTAGTCTGCTTGCCTGCTGTCCCATCACACTGGGTTGCTTTAGTGTGTGTTTCCTGCAGACAGGGTAAACCTCCACAGAAACACAATCTATGAACAGAATCATGAAATTAACAGTGATACTTTGTTCTCTTGTCAACCCTCGAACCGATGTGAGTTATGCTGATTGCCCCAGTGATATCTTTTAGGGCAAATGCATTTAGAGTTGCTTGATGGTGAAGCTCTATACAGTCAACAAAAACAAGACCAGGAGCTGACTGTGGCTCAGATCATGAACTCCTTATTGCCAAATTCAGACTTAAATTGAAGAAAGTAGGGCAAACCACTAGACCATTCAGGTATGACCTAAATCAAATCCCTTA
Source organism: Raphicerus campestris (assembly GCA_006410735.1). Taxonomy (NCBI): domain Eukaryota; kingdom Metazoa; phylum Chordata; class Mammalia; order Artiodactyla; family Bovidae; genus Raphicerus; species Raphicerus campestris. Next base: position 310,253 of record SJYW01011333.1, read on the forward strand.
TGATTATACAGTAGAAGTGAGAAATAGANATGGACGTGAGTCTGAGTGAACTCCGGGAGATGGTGATGAACAGGGAGGCCTGGCATGCTGTGATTCATGGGGTTGCAAGGGGTCGGACACGACTGAGCGACTGAACTGAACTGAACTGAGATGTCTATTTGTCTGTCTCCTTGGTGTCCTTGGGTCTGGAATGATTCCTCCATTTTTCTTGACTCTAATCACCTTGATACTTTGGAAGATTTCAGGCCAGTTATTTTATTTATTGACTGTCCCAGGACTTAGGTTTGTCTAATGTTTCCTCCATTACTCCATTACAAGCCCCAATACTTTGGCCACGTGATGCAGAAAACTGACTCATTGGAAAAGACCTTGATGCTGGGAAAGATTGACAGCAGGAGGAGAAGGGGATGACAGAGGAGGAGATCGTCGGATGGCATCACCAACTCGATGGACATGAGTTTGAGCAATTTCCAGGAGCTGGTAATGGACAGGGAAGCCTGGCATGCTGCAGTCCCTGGGATTGCAAAGAGTGAGACATGACTGAGTGCCTGAATGGCACAGAATGTTTCCTTGTGATTAGATCCTGTATCTTTAGCAGGAATATGATGGAGACGACACTGTGTTCTGAGGCCAATTTCTTCAAGCATCTTATGCTTGCAACGTGTTTCTTTTAATAGGGAACAGTATTTGCAAGACAAGTTTTGGTGCTAGTGGCGCTCACTGCTACTATGTAGACCATTTTTGTTATTGTGTTAGTCACCAAGTCATGTCTGACTCTTTTGTGACCCCATGGACTGAAGCCCACCGGGCTCCTCTGTCCATGGGTTTCTCCAGGCAAGAATACTGCAGTGGGGAGCCATTTCCTTCTCCAGGCGATCTTCCCAATCCAGGGATTGAACCCACATATACTGCCTATTAGTAGGCAGATTCTCTACCTCTGAGCCACCAGGGAAGCCCATATAGGATATTTATGTTGTTCAGTCACTATGCCATGTCAGATTCATTGCAAACCATGGACTGCAGCATGCCAGGCTTCCCTGTCCGTCACTCTCTTTAGGAGTTTGCTCAAATTCATGTTCATTGAGCACATTTGTAGTTACAGATAAAAATAAAATAGTTACACCTGTGTGTAGCATATGCGTTTGTATACCCACACATACATATATACATCTATACACATGTACACACATTCCCTAGTAATATCTATGGAGAGGCTCTTGAAGAGCATCGCTCCTAGCAGCATAATTTTAGCAATGTTTTAAGCTTTAATAATGTCACAAGCAAGGATACTGTAAACATATAAGATCATTATTTGAAACATTGACTGTTTAAATCTCTTTTACATTTATTTCATTTAGAAAATTTTGAATATAAGTTTTTAATTTTTTGGTCAATGTTTTCCATCTTCAGAAAGACTAAGAAAATGAAAACTTTATAGTTCAAAATTCACAAACTCAACACATATGAAAGAAATGTAAAAAATTAATCTTTAAAATGGGGATTCGGTTTCAGCATATGAATTTTGGGAGGAACACATTCAGTTCTGTAGCAGTTAGTATTTTTCTTATTTCACCTTTGCTTTCTCAAATTTCAACAGGTCATTTGCTTATTAAAATGTATAAGTTTAGGTAAGATGAACATGGCATACTCCTAAAGTAATTTTAAAATCAACGTAGATTTTTAAACATTTTAATCATGCATATAAAGAGCTGCAAATGACATAATTTCTGGCTTCCTGTAAAATATTGACATTTTATAATAAAAACATTGCATCCCTTCTTATAATGTATTTAATGGAATGTAAAAACCATAGTGATTTTATACTTACCATTATTCACTTAAAAAAATACATGAATAAACTGTTCCTTAACAGTTTCAAGTTTACATGTCCCTTCTTTTCCTTGATGTTGTATTTCCATTTCTCTTCCCCTTCAAATTTTTAAATTAACCTAATATAGTTTTACACTTGAAAGTCTTTTGTTAGTCATTCTTTCATACATGCCTGCAACAAAAACATGCACATAATTTGCAATATAGTTTGTACTTTCCCTTAATTATTATAGTTTTTAACTGTTAACTTTTTTTCTATACTGGATTCCTATTTAATATGTAATTTATCAGTATGTATACATTTTTATATGTGTATATACATAGCAAATTTGTCTACTTATTAACTCAAAAAATAAGATTTGTTGAAGTTATGGGTTTGTGAGGTGGATCAGAGTGGCTCACACTGTGAGTGGATCACAGTGCCAGGATTCAAGGAGGCTCCTGAGAGTTGCAACATCTCTTTGCTTTGGGCTTCAGAGGCAGCTCAGCATAGAGAGACTTGAGATGGGCAAGAGACACATCGCTTTTATGTATGATGGGAGAAGGAAGGCTGGGGCAGGGGAGGAGGGGGATGAGAGCTACCACGATGCCAGCCTCCACTGTGGTGTGTCTAGTATCTCCTGAGGCATCATGCTTCAACCCAAAAACCACTGTCATCAAGACAAACACACAGGTATGATCTTGGTACATAAACGTCCTGTTGGAAAGAGAGGTGCTGTATTTATAGCTTGCTGTTGCTGCTCATTACCTGGCAGGCTTCTTTTTCCTCATTTTGTTGATGGGCTCACTCAGTGGTTAGGTGTATTTTAAGTACCGGTCTCTGTGCTGAACACTAGAGGGATAAAGGTGAGTTAGACCTGGCCCCTGCTGACTAGATGTTCACAATCAAGAAGGAAGACATAAGTCCACTGTTCCTGTGGATGGGATCTTACAGGGGACAAGAGAGCATTTATGGCTGGGGGACAAGAAAAAAAGTGTTCATGGGAAAGACCTCATTTTAACTGGCCCTTGGGAAAGTGCATAGGGTTTGAATATTCTGAGAGGGTAGGGAAACAACACTTTAGAAAGAGGTGAGGAGAATAAAAAAATCTGGCTCACTCCTTAATTGGTGTCTGCCATCCATCAATCACTGTCTTGATCAAAGTCCCATGGTGACATTCAGGATGGTATCAAGTGATAGGTGATAAAATGCCCAAGACAAATATAGGTGCTTTAATTGCAATATACATTAATGCAATTAACATAATCACGGTGATGCTAGGAGATTGCATCTTGCTCTAAAGTGCAGTAATCTGCACTGTAAAACCGTAACAGCTGCTTCTGGCTTCTTGTTTTGTGCTTTTGACATGATCATCAACTCTTGGAGACAGGTTTTCTTATTACTTGCATTAAAAAGGAAACCAAGGGCCTTGGAAGGTGAGGTATCTAGCCTCAGGGACCACAGATGGGAAGCAACAAAGTTGGAAATCACAACCAGGCATGTCCAACTCAGAACCCTGTGCTCCGGACAGCCCGCTGGCCTCCCAGCATGACTATGAATTCTATGCACAGCTCACCTGCCCAGGCTCCCTTCACACACTTCTGTTTGAGTCGCTGACTGATGAGTGATTGGTTCTGCAGCTGTTGTCATAGTGGTTGTGACTGGCCAAGGGTGGCTGCTTGGAGAACAGAAAGCTGAAGAAGAGGCCACTCATAGACACAGGATGATGGAGGATATGTTTATTGTTCGGGAACCAACTGACTGCTGAGTGCATCCTCAGTAATTCATTCTCTCATTCATTCAACAAACATTCATTGAGACCTATTATTTGCAAGACTCTTGCTAGGTACTGGAAATATAAAATGAAAATGCTCAATACAGGGGTTTAGTTGGGAGAGGGTAATTCAGACAAGGAGATTTTGAACATCAGACTCAGAGGACCCCGCTCCCACTCCCTTAGATTTCCATCACCCCCTACCTCCTTTGGTCGCCTGATGCAATGAGCTGACTCATTAGAAAAGACCCTGATGCTGGGAAAGATTGAAGGCAGGAGGAGCAGGGGATGGCAGAGGATGAGATGGTTGGATGGCATCAGTGACTCAGTGGACAGGAGTTTGAGCAACCTCCAGGAGATGGTGAAGGACAGGGAAGCCTGGCATGCTGCAGTCCACGGGGTTGCAAAGTCAGACATGACTAAATGACTGAACAGCTACCTCCTTTGTCCATCCTTTTTCTCATTACATCTTTAAGAGCCTGTGTTCACATCATGATCTCTGTTTATGGACTCAGGAACTGAAACTCAGGTTAGAGAACTTATCTGGGTACAAACAGTCAAGGTGGCAACTATAATGGAACCCAGATTCTAGACATCTGTCTGGGCTAGGGTCTGACCAGCAACTATGTACCAGCAGCTGCATTTGTATAAACCCTGCTCATCTTGATTTGTTTTTCTGAGCTGAGCAGGGTTATCTTTATCCCATTTCCTTTGCATCCCCATATTTGCATGCTCTGCTGAAGAACTGCCGCAAATTGATGGTGGGGTGCTTGAGTGTTCCCCGAGACCCAGTGGGTGTTACATGCCCTCTGTCCATTTCTAAAATAGGAAAACCTTGAATTTTGCAGCCCCAATAGGTCAAAGATTGTAGACCTACTGCGGAGATTCTAGTT
>SJYW01011333.1:317897-366711 GCA_006410735.1 Raphicerus campestris
GTCATGTATGGATGTGAGAGCTGGACTGCGAAGAAAGCTGAGTGCCGAAGAATTGATGCTTTTGAACTGTAGTGTTGGAGAAGACTCTTGAGAGTCCCTTGGACTGCAAGGAGATCCAACCAGTCCATTCTGAAGGAGATCAGCCCTGGGATTTCTTTGGCGAGAATGATGCTGAAGCTGAAAGTTCAGTACTTTGGCTGCCTCATGCGAAGAGTTGACTCATTGAAAAAGATTCTGATGCTGGGAGGGATTGGGGGCAGGAGGAGAAGGGGACGACAGAGGATGAGATGGCTGGATGGCATCATGGACTCGATGGACGTGAGTCTGAGTGAACTCCGGGAGATGGTGATGAACAGGGAGGCCTGGCATGCTGTGATTCATGGGGTTGCAAGGGGTCGGACACGACTGAGCGACTGAACTGAACTGAACTGAGATGTCTATTTGTCTGTCTCCTTGGTGTCCTTGGGTCTGGAATGATTCCTCCATTTTTCTTGACTCTAATCACCTTGATACTTTGGAAGATTTCAGGCCAGTTATTTTATTTATTGACTGTCCCAGGACTTAGGTTTGTCTAATGTTTCCTCCATTACTCCATTACAAGCCCCAATACTTTGGCCACGTGATGCAGAAAACTGACTCATTGGAAAAGACCTTGATGCTGGGAAAGATTGACAGCAGGAGGAGAAGGGGATGACAGAGGAGGAGATCGTCGGATGGCATCACCAACTCGATGGACATGAGTTTGAGCAATTTCCAGGAGCTGGTAATGGACAGGGAAGCCTGGCATGCTGCAGTCCCTGGGATTGCAAAGAGTGAGACATGACTGAGTGCCTGAATGGCACAGAATGTTTCCTTGTGATTAGATCCTGTATCTTTAGCAGGAATATGATGGAGACGACACTGTGTTCTGAGGCCAATTTCTTCAAGCATCTTATGCTTGCAACGTGTTTCTTTTAATAGGGAACAGTATTTGCAAGACAAGTTTTGGTGCTAGTGGCGCTCACTGCTACTATGTAGACCATTTTTGTTATTGTGTTAGTCACCAAGTCATGTCTGACTCTTTTGTGACCCCATGGACTGAAGCCCACCGGGCTCCTCTGTCCATGGGTTTCTCCAGGCAAGAATACTGCAGTGGGGAGCCATTTCCTTCTCCAGGCGATCTTCCCAATCCAGGGATTGAACCCACATATACTGCCTATTAGTAGGCAGATTCTCTACCTCTGAGCCACCAGGGAAGCCCATATAGGATATTTATGTTGTTCAGTCACTATGCCATGTCAGATTCATTGCAAACCATGGACTGCAGCATGCCAGGCTTCCCTGTCCGTCACTCTCTTTAGGAGTTTGCTCAAATTCATGTTCATTGAGCACATTTGTAGTTACAGATAAAAATAAAATAGTTACACCTGTGTGTAGCATATGCGTTTGTATACCCACACATACATATATACATCTATACACATGTACACACATTCCCTAGTAATATCTATGGAGAGGCTCTTGAAGAGCATCGCTCCTAGCAGCATAATTTTAGCAATGTTTTAAGCTTTAATAATGTCACAAGCAAGGATACTGTAAACATATAAGATCATTATTTGAAACATTGACTGTTTAAATCTCTTTTACATTTATTTCATTTAGAAAATTTTGAATATAAGTTTTTAATTTTTTGGTCAATGTTTTCCATCTTCAGAAAGACTAAGAAAATGAAAACTTTATAGTTCAAAATTCACAAACTCAACACATATGAAAGAAATGTAAAAAATTAATCTTTAAAATGGGGATTCGGTTTCAGCATATGAATTTTGGGAGGAACACATTCAGTTCTGTAGCAGTTAGTATTTTTCTTATTTCACCTTTGCTTTCTCAAATTTCAACAGGTCATTTGCTTATTAAAATGTATAAGTTTAGGTAAGATGAACATGGCATACTCCTAAAGTAATTTTAAAATCAACGTAGATTTTTAAACATTTTAATCATGCATATAAAGAGCTGCAAATGACATAATTTCTGGCTTCCTGTAAAATATTGACATTTTACAATAAAAACATTGCATCCCTTCTTATAATGTATTTAATGGAATGTAAAAACCATAGTGATTTTATACTTACCATTATTCACTTAAAAAAATACATGAATAAACTGTTCCTTAACAGTTTCAAGTTTACATGTCCCTTCTTTTCCTTGATGTTGTATTTCCATTTCTCTTCCCCTTCAAATTTTTAAATTAACCTAATATAGTTTTACACTTGAAAGTCTTTTGTTAGTCATTCTTTCATACATGCCTGCAACAAAAACATGCACATAATTTGCAATATAGTTTGTACTTTCCCTTAATTATTATAGTTTTTAACTGTTAACTTTTTTTCTATACTGGATTCCTATTTAATATGTAATTTATCAGTATGTATACATTTTTATATGTGTATATACATAGCAAATTTGTCTACTTATTAACTCAAAAAATAAGATTTGTTGAAGTTATGGGTTTGTGAGGTGGATCAGAGTGGCTCACACTGTGAGTGGATCACAGTGCCAGGATTCAAGGAGGCTCCTGAGAGTTGCAACATCTCTTTGCTTTGGGCTTCAGAGGCAGCTCAGCATAGAGAGACTTGAGATGGGCAAGAGACACATCGCTTTTATGTATGATGGGAGAAGGAAGGCTGGGGCAGGGGAGGAGGGGGATGAGAGCTACCACGATGCCAGCCTCCACTGTGGTGTGTCTAGTATCTCCTGAGGCATCATGCTTCAACCCAAAAACCACTGTCATCAAGACAAACACACAGGTATGATCTTGGTACATAAACGTCCTGTTGGAAAGAGAGGTGCTGTATTTATAGCTTGCTGTTGCTGCTCATTACCTGGCAGGCTTCTTTTTCCTCATTTTGTTGATGGGCTCACTCAGTGGTTAGGTGTATTTTAAGTACCGGTCTCTGTGCTGAACACTAGAGGGATAAAGGTGAGTTAGACCTGGCCCCTGCTGACTAGATGTTCACAATCAAGAAGGAAGACATAAGTCCACTGTTCCTGTGGATGGGATCTTACAGGGGACAAGAGAGCATTTATGGCTGGGGGACAAGAAAAAAAGTGTTCATGGGAAAGACCTCATTTTAACTGGCCCTTGGGAAAGTGCATAGGGTTTGAATATTCTGAGAGGGTAGGGAAACAACACTTTAGAAAGAGGTGAGGAGAATAAAAAAATCTGGCTCACTCCTTAATTGGTGTCTGCCATCCATCAATCACTGTCTTGATCAAAGTCCCATGGTGACATTCAGGATGGTATCAAGTGATAGGTGATAAAATGCCCAAGACAAATATAGGTGCTTTAATTGCAATATACATTAATGCAATTAACATAATCACGGTGATGCTAGGAGATTGCATCTTGCTCTAAAGTGCAGTAATCTGCACTGTAAAACCGTAACAGCTGCTTCTGGCTTCTTGTTTTGTGCTTTTGACATGATCATCAACTCTTGGAGACAGGTTTTCTTATTACTTGCATTAAAAAGGAAACCAAGGGCCTTGGAAGGTGAGGTATCTAGCCTCAGGGACCACAGATGGGAAGCAACAAAGTTGGAAATCACAACCAGGCATGTCCAACTCAGAACCCTGTGCTCCGGACAGCCCGCTGGCCTCCCAGCATGACTATGAATTCTATGCACAGCTCACCTGCCCAGGCTCCCTTCACACACTTCTGTTTGAGTCGCTGACTGATGAGTGATTGGTTCTGCAGCTGTTGTCATAGTGGTTGTGACTGGCCAAGGGTGGCTGCTTGGAGAACAGAAAGCTGAAGAAGAGGCCACTCATAGACACAGGATGATGGAGGATATGTTTATTGTTCGGGAACCAACTGACTGCTGAGTGCATCCTCAGTAATTCATTCTCTCATTCATTCAACAAACATTCATTGAGACCTATTATTTGCAAGACTCTTGCTAGGTACTGGAAATATAAAATGAAAATGCTCAATACAGGGGTTTAGTTGGGAGAGGGTAATTCAGACAAGGAGATTTTGAACATCAGACTCAGAGGACCCCGCTCCCACTCCCTTAGATTTCCATCACCCCCTACCTCCTTTGGTCGCCTGATGCAATGAGCTGACTCATTAGAAAAGACCCTGATGCTGGGAAAGATTGAAGGCAGGAGGAGCAGGGGATGGCAGAGGATGAGATGGTTGGATGGCATCAGTGACTCAGTGGACAGGAGTTTGAGCAACCTCCAGGAGATGGTGAAGGACAGGGAAGCCTGGCATGCTGCAGTCCACGGGGTTGCAAAGTCAGACATGACTAAATGACTGAACAGCTACCTCCTTTGTCCATCCTTTTTCTCATTACATCTTTAAGAGCCTGTGTTCACATCATGATCTCTGTTTATGGACTCAGGAACTGAAACTCAGGTTAGAGAACTTATCTGGGTACAAACAGTCAAGGTGGCAACTATAATGGAACCCAGATTCCAGACATCTGTCTGGGCTAGGGTCTGACCAGCAACTATGTACCAGCAGCTGCATTTGTATAAACCCTGCTCATCTTGATTTGTTTTTCTGAGCTGAGCAGGGTTATCTTTATCCCATTTCCTTTGCATCCCCATATTTGCATGCTCTGCTGAAGAACTGCCGCAAATTGATGGTGGGGTGCTTGAGTGTTCCCCGAGACCCAGTGGGTGTTACATGCCCTCTGTCCATTTCTAAAATAGGAAAACCTTGAATTTTGCAGCCCCAATAGGTCAAAGATTGTAGACCTACTGCGGAGATTCTAGTTAAAAAAAAACACCTTTTTTTGTTTTTAAATTAAAGATGTATAAAATGGCTTTTCTGGTGGCTCAGTGATAAAAAAAATCCACCTGCAGTGCAGGAGACTGCCCCCAATGCGGGAGACTCTGGTTGGATCCCTGGGTCAGCAAGATCCCCTGGAGAAGGAAATGGCAACCCACTCCAGTATTCTTGCCTGGAGAATCCCATGGAGCCTGGTGGGCAACAATCCATGAGATCACAAAGAGTCAGACACAACTGAACAATTGGGCATGCACATGTATAAAATATAATGGGAATTAGAAGGATACTGTTCTCTGTTTTGAAGGGGGCTCTTGGGGATGGTGTCTGGGGCTACACTATTGAACTGCAGTGACTTGAATGAGATGGGAAGCAAGTCACAAAAACCAAATGTGTGGAAGACAGCTGGAGTTTTGAATAGTTCAGACAACCGTTGTTCGTGTCTGACACTTTGTGAGCTCCAGGACTGTAGCGCGCTAGGCTTCCCTGTCCTTTACCATCTCCTGGAGTTTGCTCAAACTCATGTTCATTGAGTCAGTGATGCTACCCAACCATCTCACCTTTGGTCATCCCCTTTTCCTCCTGCCCTCAATCTTTCCCAGCATCAGAGTCTTTTTCAATGAGTTGGCTCTTCTCATCAGGTGGCCAATTGCNTCCTAGCAAGCAGTCAGCACTTCATCTGTAGACACCTAGCTTTCTCTTCCTGCCCCCAGCCCACCCCCTCTACCTGTGACCAGTTAGCTCTTTCTGGAACCTCTTTACTGAAGTCTCCTTCCTTCCTTCACATAATGTCTCACAGTCCAGTCCTTCAAAGGTGAGTAGCCTCCTTGGCTTCCTTTCCTAACACCCCTAGTGTAGAACTAGTTAAATCCATCTCCTTGCAGTACTTTCTAGGTTATTCTTAGTATTGAGTTGCCTAGAATAGCTCCTTTTTCTTGCCTTGGAATGACTCTGACTCTTGTCTTNTCAGTCCATAGCTCTTTCTGGAACCTCTTTACTGAAGTCTCCTTCCTTCCTTCACATAATGTCTCACAATCCAGTCCTTCAAAGCTGAGTAGCCTAGCCTCCTTGGCTTCCTTTCCTAACACCCCTAGTGTAGAGTTAGTTAAATCCATCTCCTTGCAGTACTTTCTAGGTTATTGTTAGTATTGAGTTGCCTAGAATAGCTACTTTTTTTTGCCTTGGAATGACTCTGACTCTTGTCTTCTGCACCACTAATTAAATGTGAACTAAAAATAAAACCACTGTATTAAAGTGGCAAAAAATAAAATAAATAAAATGAAAATAGAATGCTTTCTCCATTTCCACACAGCAGCAGCCACTTTCTGTTATCCCAAAAGGGAAGCTTTCTCCACTTTCAAATTATTCTAATTTAATTGCCTCTGGAGTCTTAAAAAAAACAACAACAAACAGAAAAACAGGACTGTTCAAGTTTATGTTTGTTGGGTCTAAGTAATAATCCTTTCAAATTCTATAATTAGGTGCATACTGTGGTTAAAAGAGATTTCTCTGAGTTAGATTTGTAATGATAGTTTTTCAAGTTTTTAGAAGAGTTTTAAGATTTATGTGAACTGGAATAAGACATTCCTATTAAGATAGGTGTTTAGCTCATTCAAATGAAGCCTTAAGAACTAAAATAAAAAATTAGCCATAAAAAGATAAGAATTTGGCCTCTACACCACGATGTAGAGGAGAGGGCTGGAAGGATTGTTAGTAACCACCCTTGTGATGAAAAATAGTGGGACTATTTCAAGTTCATGACTGTTTTTGAAGTCACCAGGGAGCTGAGGTCACAGAGGGAACAACTTGCAGGGAATCTAAGGCAAGACAGTGCCCACAGGGAGAGAAGAGGTGACTCTGTGCTCACCTGGGCCACAGGCGACACACCATGAGGAAAAACTGACAGGTGGGTGAAGGCTGGGTGTGGACTGCTGGGACAGAGAGGGTCTCTGCAGCTGCTGAAAAGAGAGGTCTGTGTCCTCTTGTAGACTTTTTCCATAAGCCCTATGAACCTCATCTATCCCACAGAAGATCTGAGTGAGGGGCAAAGGAGCCACGTGGGAGGGATGAGATGAGAAACCCTGCCCCAGCCTCCCTCCACTTCCGCTACAGAACAATAGTTCTAATCTGGGGCCCTGGAGAAGGGCTGCTCTCCTGTCCATGGTCACTGGGGATTGAATACTCAGGGCATCAGCTGAAGGAAGGGAGAGGGGAGGACCACTCCTCCTCCTGGGGGAGGGGAGGGATCAGGTCCTGGGCCCATGGTGACTGAAGGGAGGAGGCAGAAACACCTGGAGGACCACACTGCAGGAAGCCAGGGATGAGGTACAGGGTTCAGTTCTGATTAGGAGTCTGAGGTCAGTTCCTAATCAGGATTCCAGAGAAGGCACCTTCCCCCTCTCATCCTCACCACCCACCCTAAGGAGATTTCAGTGACAAATAGAGCAGAGAGAGAGGGACAGGAGAGCCCAACAGTATGGAAGGAGACACTTTCTGAGTCACAAAGGGAAGACCGAACTTGGAATCAAACAGACATCGCCCTGGTAAACCTTAGACACAAGCTGTCTCTATAGGAATGTTGAAGACTATGGTATGCTGAGGGTAACTACAACAGCAAGTCTCAGCCCAGCCCTTGACACTGGAGACCAAGCCAAAGGGAAGGCATGTTCACAAAAACTATTTACCCCAGCCTCTTCTGTCCTACACGTTCATGTTGTGCTCTCAACAAAAAATCACGAGGTGTTTGAAAAGGCAAGGAAAAGCAACACTTCGCTTCCCGCTGAGAAAAAAAGAAACAACACCCAAGACAGCAATCATCAGAAACCAGCACAGATATGACATATCTGCCAGGGGATTTGAAATAACTCTGATTAATATTCTGAAGGCCCAGATGGTTTCACCGGTGAGTGGCATCAAACATTTAAGGAAGAAGTAATATTAATTCTACACAAATTCTTCCAGTAAATAGAAACAGGAACACTTATAAACTCACTTTATTTATTTTTTAATTTTGTATTGGGGTATAGTCAATTAACAACACTGTGTTAGATTCAGGTGAATAGCAAAGGGACTCAGTACACATACATGTATCCTTTCTCCCCCAAACTCCTCTCCTAGCCAGGATGCCACATGACATTGAGCAGAGCTCCATGTACTCTACAGTAGNCCACAGAAGATCTGAGTGAGGGGCAAAGGAGCCACGTGGGAGGGATGAGATGAGAAACCCTGCCCCAGCCTCCCTCCACTTCCGCTACAGAACAATAGTTCTAATCTGGGGCCCTGGAGAAGGGCTGCTCTCCTGTCCATGGTCACTGGGGATTGAATACTCAGGGCATCAGCTGAAGGAAGGGAGAGGGGAGGACCACTCCTCCTCCTGGGGGAGGGGAGGGATCAGGTCCTGGGCCCATGGTGGCTGAAGGGAGGAGGCAGAAACACCTGGAGGACCACACTGCAGGAAGCCAGGGATGAGGTACAGGGTTCAGTTCTGATTAGGAGTCTGAGGTCAGTTCCTAATCAGGATTCCAGAGAAGGCACCTTCCCCCTCTCATCCTCACCACCCACCCTAAGGAGATTTCAGTGACAAATAGAGCAGAGAGAGAGGGACAGGAGAGCCCAACAGTATGGAAGGAGACACTTTCTGAGTCACAAAGGGAAGACCGAACTTGGAATCAAACAGACATCGCCCTGGTAAACCCTAGACACAAGCTGTCTCTATAGGAATGTTGAAGACTATGGTATGCTGAGGGTAACTACAACAGCAAGTCTCAGCCCAGCCCTTGACACTGGAGACCAAGCCAAAGGGAAGGCATGTTCACAAAAACTATTTACCCCAGCCTCTTCTGTCCTACACGTTCATGTTGTGCTCTCAACAAAAAATCACGAGGTGTTTGAAAAGGCAAGGAAAAGCAACACTTCGCTTCCCGCTGAGAAAAAAAGAAACAACACCCAAGACAGCAATCATCAGAAACCAGCACAGATATGACATATCTGCCAGGGGATTTGAAATAACTCTGATTAATATTCTGAAGGCCCAGATGGTTTCACCGGTGAGTGGCATCAAACATTTAAGGAAGAAGTAATATTAATTCTACACAAATTCTTCCAGTAAATAGAAACAGGAACACTTATAAACTCACTTTATTTATTTTTTAATTTTGTATTGGGGTATAGTCAATTAACAACACTGTGTTAGATTCAGGTGAATAGCAAAGGGACTCAGTACACATACATGTATCCTTTCTCCCCCAAACTCCTCTCCTAGCCAGGATGCCACATGACATTGAGCAGAGCTCCATGTACTCTACAGTAGGTCCTTGTTGTTTATTTTGTTTATTCCATTTTAATTATAGCAGCGTGCACACGTCCATCCCAAACTCCCTCACTGTCCCACCCCACCGGCAGCCATAATTTTGTTCTCTAAGTCTGTGAGTCTCTTTTTGTTTTGTAAGTTCATTAGTATCATTTCTTTTTAGATTCCACATAGAAGGGATGTCATACAGTATTTCTCCTCTGTCTAACTGACTTCACTCAGTATGACAGTCTCTAGGTCCATCCACGTTGCTGCAGATGGCATTATTTCATTCTTTCTAATGGTTGAGTAACATTTCATTGTCTATCTGGACCACACTTTCTTTATCCATGCCTCTGTCAATGGACATTTAGGTTGCTTCCATGTCTTGGTTACTGTAAACAGTGCTGCAGTGAATATTGGAGTGCGTGTATCCTTTTGGATCATGTTTTTCTCTGGATGTATGCCCAAGACTGGGATTGCAGGGTCATATTGTAGCTCTGTTTCTAGATGTTTAAGGCGCCTCCATAGTGTTCTCCATAGCAGCTGTGCCAGTTTACATTCCCATCAACAATGCAGGAGGGTTCCCTTTTGGCCACATCCTCTCCAGCATTTATTGTCTAAACTCACTTTATAAGGTTAACATCACCCAAAGTCTCATGAATATAAGGCAACAATCCTTAAGAAAATACTGGTAAATCAAAGTCTTCAGTACATAAAAGGTGATACATCATGTCCAAGTGGGACTCATCTCAAGAGTTCAACATTGGTTTCACATTTGAAGAATGTAGTTCACTTATGAAGAGGCTAAAGAAGATGAACTTTATATGACCATCTCATTTAGTTCAGTTCAGGGACTCAGTTGTGTCCACTGCTTTGCAACCCCATGGACTGCAGCACACCAGGCCTCCTTGTCCATCACCAACTCCCCGAGTTTACTCAAACTCATGCCCATTGAGTCGGTGATGCCATCCAGCCATCTCATCCTCTGAGATGCTAAAGAAGATGAACTCTATATGATCATCTCAATAGAGGCATAAAATAGCATTTGGCAAAATTTAGCACATATTCATGATATAAACAAGCAAGTTAGGAATAGTAGAGAACTTCCTTCACCTAATAAGGAGTGGCAGGGGATCCTAGGATCAAATACAACCTGTGATGAATGTGAATGTAACTGCATACAATCATGTGACACAACCTTGGTGGAGGTGGTGGGGAATAAGGACCTAAGAAACTTTGGATGAATGCTTTAAGGATAAAGAGGGAAAAGAACTACTGATCAACACTGTACTCTGATTGGCAAGTTTGTTTCTCACTGAATATAGGTTGCTGCTGCTAAGTCGCTTCAGTTGTGTCCGACTCTAGGCTAGCAATTCTGAAATTGCTATATGGCTACTAGGATTTAACAGGTATGGCCTCCCTGGTGGCTCAGTGGTAAAAATTTGCCTGCTAGTGCAGGAGATGTGGGTTCAATCCCTGGGTCAGGAAAGTCCCCCAGAGAAGGAAATGGGAATGCACTGCAGTATTCTTGCCTGGTGGATTCCATGGATGGAGGAGCCTGGTGGTCTATGGTCCATGGGGTCACAAAAGATTTGGAAGTGACTCAGTTTCTAAACAACAACAACATAAGCTGTAGCTAATAAGAGAGGAGTTTCTCACTGTCAGAGAAAGAAAATACTGATAAGCAAGAAGGATAAAGGTAAGAATGAACTCTGAGTTGCTGGATTAGATTTAAAGATATCAATATGAACTCATTTATTTTGATATGTTAGTGTGTGTACCACTAGTAATGGAAATAATTATAGATGTGTGTATGCAGTTATAGAATAAAAATTGTTCTAAAACTAGTTAAAAAATGGTAATGACAATTTTATTAGGACTATCACAATAGGGGTAGTTCAATAGAGGAGATGGATTGTACTCAACTCTTTACGCAGCAAATACAGCTGGGGACATATAGCCAACAGAGTAAGAGGGTCAGTGGATGGAAAATTACTAAAAGGAAATATCAAGAGTAGGGGACTCCTGCTAGATTGATCCAACAGGATTCTTGCTAAAGCCTGGTCAAGAACTTAGGAATCAAAATGGGGAGAGGGAAAGGAACTTGACCAGATATCAAAGGTGATTAGATATCAAGAAACCTTGCAAGCTTTCATTGCTGGGTAGACCAAAGTTCAGGTTGAGTATAAAGTCAAGTTCTAGTCAAGAAGAGGGTTCAAAGAAACCCAACAAGAGTTTGGTCAAGGAGAGTTTTGTCAGCATACATGAACTATTATACATATATCTGTTTCCTAGCTCTGTCTGCTGAGAAAGCCTACAGTCAGGAATACCCCATTAGCAGTGAGCACACCCGGCTCCCAGACGTTGGTTGCTAAATTCCAGTCTCCAGCAAAAGGAACTAGGACTCAGAGAAATGGCTGTATCTGTTTCTGGGGCAGGGAGAGAAAAGGAAGCTAATACACTGATATAACTGAGTAAATAGTGAAGGGGCAAATCTTCCTCATAGAATTGTTCTAATTAATAAATGTGCAAAGCATAAAGGAAATTAGAAAATCACTATTAAAGCAAAGCAGCTATAATAGCTACAGTCAAGATCAGTTGATAGATTTTAAAATTTGTCAGTGAAACTTTAAGGAGAAACAGGTCATTTGCATAGGCACACAATTTCTCCCCACATACTGACTAATTACTATAGTGCTGTTTATATATGACTACAAACTCTGTGATGCTTCTCTCTCCAGAAAGCAAAGCTTAATACCTTTTCCCTTGAATGTGGGCTGGACTTAGTGACTTGCTTTTAGCAAATAGAGAATAGGAAGGGGAAAACCAGACAGCACCTTTATCAAGTGATTAAATTTACAGTGAGTAGTCAGAGGTCATGTTGACATTGTATCCCTACTATGATGATGTGATGACATCACATCTTGTGATCCCCTCCCCCTAAATCTGGAACTTCAGTCTAATCAACAACATCTGTCATATCCCAGACTGGATTCTAGAACCTGTCTCTTATACACATCTTCACAAAAGATTTGGAAGTGACTCAGTTTCTAAACAACAACAACATAAGCTGTAGCTAATAAGAGAGGAGTTTCTCACTGTCAGAGAAAGAAAATACTGATAAGCAAGAAGGATAAAGGTAAGAATGAACTCTGAGTTGCTGGATTAGATTTAAAGATATCAATATGAACTCATTTATTTTGATATGTTAGTGTGTGTACCACTAGTAATGGAAATAATTATAGATGTGTGTATGCAGTTATAGAATAAAAATTGTTCTAAAACTAGTTAAAAAATGGTAATGACAATTTTATTAGGACTATCACAATAGGGGTAGTTCGATAGAGGAGATGGATTGTACTCAACTCTTTACGCAGCAAATACAGCTGGGGACATATAGCCAACAGAGTAAGAGGGTCAGTGGATGGAAAATTACTAAAAGGAAATATCAAGAGTAGGGGACTCCTGCTAGATTGATCCAACAGGATTCTTGCTAAAGCCTGGTCAAGAACTTAGGAATCAAAATGGGGAGAGGGAAAGGAACTTGACCAGATATCAAAGGTGATTAGATATCAAGAAACCTTGCAAGCTTTCATTGCTGGGTAGACCAAAGTTCAGGTTGAGTATAAAGTCAAGTTCTAGTCAAGAAGAGGGTTCAAAGAAACCCAACAAGAGTTTGGTCAAGGAGAGTTTTGTCAGCATACATGAACTATTATACATATATCTGTTTCCTAGCTCTGTCTGCTGAGAAAGCCTACAGTCAGGAATACCCCATTAGCAGTGAGCACACCCGGCTCCCAGACGTTGGTTGCTAAATTCCAGTCTCCAGCAAAAGGAACTAGGACTCAGAGAAATGGCTGTATCTANTGGAGTAGTGCACACATTTTGGAACCAGAAGATGGATTCAAGCCCTTCCTTTCCATTCATTATTGTTTTTTTTTTTTCCCTGGGAAGCCCACTTAATATCTCTGAACCTCAAGTTGCTCACTTATAAAATGTGACTAAAGAAATCTAACTCATAGGGCAATCAAGGGGATTAGATCCAAGTACTGGATTAGATTCAGGGATTAGTTTCAGATGTGAGAGGCCAAGATGATAGTAAGTGTAACTGTCCTGAAGTTATCTACTCATGTTCAAGTTAACAACTTCTGGCTAGAGCATCAGGTGGGCCAGGCGGTTTCATTACCCTTCGGACAGTGATTGTTGACACCTAGTAAGTTAGCACCAACTTGTAATGAATGAATATACTTTCATCCCTGTAGTAATGATATTAATTTATTATTTTCTGCCTTGTGTTGAAAGTAATTTAATGGGGATAATTCTCATTCATAGGTAAGGCTAAAGACATGCGCAAAGTCCTTTGGGAAGGTGGAGGTAAAGCTGAAACCCGAATTGTTGAGATTTCTCAGGAATTAGCAGTTTTGGTCTTAGTAACCAAGACCATTCCTCTGACCTGTGGTGGTTCCTTATTGTAAGATGGGAACTCGGCAGACACAGCTCTGGTGTGGGTAAGAATAATCACAACGGGGAGATCTAGGTATCCCTGAAGACTCTGCTGAGTGAGCACATTTTCAGGGCAGTGATAATCAAGCGCTGCTGCCTAGTGAAGCCCACCACGTGCTGGGAATGTCACCCTGTGAGGCTGTGATAAGTCCTGGCGGAACTCTGCAGTAGGCCATGGAGGTTCTCTGACTCGACGCTAACTCTCTCGCAGGCTGTTGTCATCTCAGACCCAAGAACTTCTTTCTCTTTCTTTTCATCAGAACCTCCATTTCCTCCTGACCTCAGACTAAGTTGCCCAAGTTGCAGAGGCTGGGATTCTAGAAACCACTCTAGACGGCTTATACAATGCTGAAAAGGGCTGGACTCTTGGGCTAACGCAGCATTTGAGAAGACTCAGTTTTGGAGTGGAGAATCTAGGGTTTGCTGGCTGTGCCACGCTGGAAAAGTCACTTAACTTTTCTGAGCTTCCATGCCCTCCTTTGTAAATGGATTAATAGAATCCAAACCATCATCGTGGGATGAGGATTAACTGCGAGAATTTGTGTGAAATGATTTTGAAACTTTTCTTCTCTCTTTCCTAGCCCAGAGAAGCAGGGATTTGGAAGAAAAAACTAGAAACAGGAATATCTTTATCTGAAACCCACTACATGTGGTTTCTGGCTGTTGTCAGATGCTGGGAAAGGCATTTTTGAGTGGGGGTGTGAGCAGCTCTTTTCCATGCTCTCAGATGACCAATGAATTGCAATGCAGGACGTTTCCCACTCCTGTTACAGAAGGCTGGGGAAATGCTTGCAAATATGCAAAGGATGTTTCCCTTCTCTATGCCTCCTCACCATTTTGTTCTCCCTTCACCGTTCCTCCTGTGCTATTCTAGCATCCTTTATTTCCCCCTTTGTTTCCCCTTAGACTGTGAACTCATGATCTGGTCCTATTGTATTTTCAGCTCCCAGTACAGGGCCTGATCCAATGCTGGTGTCAATTAGTGTCCCCTGGATTGATTCATCTAATTGGAATGCCCTAGGCAAGTTGAAAAATACCTGATTGAAATTTTGATATTTATTTGGGGAGAAGATCATGTTTAGAAATTGATCCATCTTTGCTAATTGGGCAGAATGGGCTCTTTCCTTTGAAATCTGATCTCAATACATCATCTCTAGGGGAGCTCCTATTAGCATGTGACATTTCATTGTTGTGCGATAGCTTTTCCCCAATTAGGTTTTGGTGCTAGCCAGTGCATTTTTGTTTTCTTTCCAATAGAAGGGTAAATGTTGAAAGCAAAACATGGGTCACATTTATTTCTTATGGGAAGCATCCTGCTGTCCTTTGGTGAAAATAATTGCTGGATTAAATAGAAGCCTGGATGATAGAGTAACCTTGTACTTCTTTATAGTTATTTACAGTTTTGAAAAATGAGGTCATCTCATTAAAATCTCACAACAACCCTGTAAGGGAGGCAGGCCTATATCATCAACCTCATTGTTCGGATGAAGAAATTAAATTTTAGGTGTCATGTGAGTTTCTGAACACCTAAGTCAGTTCATAAGATCTGGGGTTCCAAGTCATCCATGCTGTCACTTCAGGTGTCTCTGATTCTTTGTGAGCCTATGGATTATAGCCCTCTAGGCTGCTCTGTCCATGGGATTCTCCAGGCAAGAATACTGGAGTGGGTTGCCATGCCCTCCTTCAAGGTATCTTCCTCACCCAGGGATGGAACCCAGGTATTTTATGTCTCCTGCATTGGCAAGGGGGTTCTTTACCACTAGCACCACCTGGGAAGCCCATTCAACTCAGAGGGTAACCTTTTTCTCCATAGTCTTCCTAAACTCTGTCTTTTTAGTTATTCGGTGAAATCTTAATCCCATACTCCACTGAGCCCCTTGTTAGTATGTTTTGCTGCAGATTGCATTTATTTCTCTGTTTTGTAGAAAACCTCATTAATACAGTTTTGCTGTTCATTCTTCTGTATGTGTAACATCAATTGGCTTGAAGGTAGCTGAAATAATTGGACTGTGGGGGTTCTGAGCTTGGAGTTTATTGTCAAGTCAGCTGTCACTGATGCTTCAGTGATGTGGGGAACTCAACCATGCAAAGACCTTTTCTCCCCCCTCTTACCTGCGAATCCTGCAGTATCAGCATATTACAGGTAGCCTTACAGAATGCTAATTTTGTCATCCAGAATCTAAATAACCAGAAACACAACTAGGGAGCTGTCTTAATTTTGTATAGTAGCAAGGGAAAGTTAATTTTTTTCCCCTCTCTGTTCATATTAACACTTTATGAGAAAGTCTGAGCGAGAATTTCTCAGTTTCCTCATCCATGAACTTTGTCCACTGATTTTCTCATTTACCTACCTGGCCAATTACTGTTTACTGTTCATCTGCTCAATACCAGGCACTCAGACGTGTGTGGGGATAGCAGGGTTTACAAGATGCCCAGGCGCATCATGTTCTCAGGTGGTGGTCAGAGGGAGCCTTTACACTGGGGTACTTTTAATCATCCCAGAGGTATGAACAGAGCCCTGGCAGCCCAGCATGGGATCGACTCAAGGGCATCCTCCTGGGGGGAGAACCTGAACTGAGTGCCAAAGGGTTGGCTGGCTAGTAGAGGACCACCAGTCTACCCAGAAGAACTGGACTCAAAACCTAGGTTTTCTAACTCTTGGGGAATTTTTAAGTCCTGTATACCATCATGGTCTCCTTAGCAAAAACATCCCAGGATAAGGGGTAGAAGGAGGAGGGTGGGCTTTTATGCTTTGGAATTGGTTATGTACAAAACACAGAGACCTACCACAGGATGACGACTTGAGGTCACATCATGCAGTTTGCGGAGAAGGCAATGGCATCCCACTCCAGTACTCTTGCCTGGAAATGCCACGGATGGAGGAGCCTGGAAGGCTGCAGTCCATGGGGTCACGAAGAGTTGGACACAACTGAGCGATTTTATTTTCACTTTTCACTTTCATGCACTGGAGAAGGAAATGGCAACCCACTCCAGTTTTCTTGCCCGGAGAATCCCAGGGACTGGGCAGCCTGGTGGGCTGCCGTCTCTGGGGTCGCACAGAGTCAGACACGACTGAAGCGACTTAGCAGCAGCAGCCGCAGCAGCAGCAGCATGCTGTTTAAAATTGCCGAGGTTTAGGAGATCTCAGCGAGGGGTGAGAGCTTCCCAGGTGGCGGTAGTGATAAAAAATCTGCCTGCCAATGCAGGGGACACAAGAGAAGTGGGTTCAATCCCTGGATTGGGAAGATCCCCTGGGAGGAAGAAATGGCAACCCACTCCAGTATTCTTGCCTGGAAAATTTCACGGACAGAGGACCCTGGCGGGCTAACAGTCCATGGGGTTGCAAAGAACCAGACGCAACTGAAACAGCGAGGAGTGAGGATGGAGAGCTGGGCAGAGGCCTGGGCCACGAGGGCCCTGTGGCCCGAGCCATGGAGGTCTTACTTAGCCTGTGGGTCATGGGAGATATGGAAGGGCTTTTAGCAGGAATGGGTCCTGCTGACATCTGATGCTGTGAGAGCTCATTGGGGCAGTGATGGAGGGAGAGAGAGAAGGTTTCATGAGAAAGACAGAGCAGGCCAAGATAGACGCAGCACTTGTGCAGATGTACTGCGCAGCCAGAGGTTTTCGGAAGGCAGCAGCTGGTTTGGAGCTGGACCAGAAATCAGGGGCCCAAGGCCTATAGGGAGGCAACATCGCAGGTTTGCCACGTATCAACTATGTGACCTTGTATGCTGTGCCTGTTTTCTGTGAACCCCCAACCCCTTGTCTGTCGAATGAGTCTAGCCATCCCTACTCTGCCTCCTCACAGTCTCCAGCCAGTGAAGAAGCAAGCCAGGGTGGCATCTAAATGGCCAGTGCTGTCAAATAGGATTTGTTACAGTCACTGAATTCAGGGTGGTGGTAAATGATAGAGTGTACACCAAATATGGTTTGCTGCCTGTTTTTGTAAATAAAGTTTTATTGGAACACAGCTGCACAAATTCACTGATGTATTGTCTTGGCTACTTCCACAGTAGGATGGCAGAGCTGAGTAGTGGAGACAAAAATTGCGTGGCTCTAAAATATTTATTATCTGGCCCTTTACTGAAAATGTTTGCTGGCTTCTGGTTTAAGTCATGGGTTATTGGTTCTGACAAATTTAATTATTAATTGACTTGGGGAAATTCCAGAATCTCTTCCATTTATGGATTTGACAGTGATTGGGCAGGAGACTGTGGCTCCTGTGGGTGTCTGGCTTTATGGACTTGTCTTGGAATGATTTTTTGTAGGGTAGGGGGTATAGTCAACTTTGCAGCTCTGCCAAGCTCCTCTCTTGTAGGAAACACACAAGGCATTTGATAGCGTCATTTAGTTAGTTTCATTCTGGGCCAAACCCTTAGAAGAAATGCAAAGGAGAAGGTGCCAATAGGCTTCCTGTGAATCCCTGCCTAAAACATTTGCATTTCTTTTCCTTTCTTTCCGGTAGTAATTTTAGCCTGATTGTTGTTCATTTCACTTCTTCCCCCATTTCCGAGAGTAATCATGTTTCTCTACTTCCCTCTCCCAGTAATTTTCTTTCTTTGATTCCAATTAACAACCTGTGTAGTAATAAGCAGAAACCTAACCGAACTATGGTCGTTACTATTGCACGATTCGACTCCAGCCAGCACGTAACACTCCTTCTTTGGTTCAAATTATTCTTGACACTCCTTTGCCTTTTCTGGCACCCAGGATGGCAATTATACATTTATAGACGGATCAGAACTGGGGAGAAGGGCCACTGGCCTTCAGGTGTGCTCCCCTAGCCTGCTTTTTATTGCCTGTCTCACACGAGAAATCAATTTGGACTAAGTTTCTATGTTAGGCCGCCAGCGATTCTCAGCTCCAGAAATATCAGGAGGATATAGAAGCTGCACGTGCTACTAAATATTGTCTGTGTTTAAAGCAAATAGAACAACACGTGATGCACAAACACCGATCAGCTTTATTTCTCGCTTTGCTTTCGCTCGCTAAAAGAGAGTCTCTTGTGAAGCTGACTTTGGAATCTGTGCTCTCAACTATGAAAAGGGGCCCACCTTCCCAGGCCTTATTTCCATTTCATATCCAAGAGGGGAAAAAAAAAATAAAGGGAAAAAATAGAACATTGGTGCTGGCAGAGCCCTTGGAAGGAGCACAGCCAAGACTTCTCACTGTGCAGATGGTGTCAGGCCCAGATGTGCTGCGCTCGTTTGTTTATTTATATGAACAACTNTTTCTAACTCTTGGGGAATTTTTAAGTCCTGTATACCATCATGGTCTCCTTAGCAAAAACATCCCAGGATAAGGGGTAGAAGGAGGAGGGTGGGCTTTTATGCTTTGGAATTGGTTATGTACAAAACACAGAGACCTACCACAGGATGACGACTTGAGGTCACATCATGCAGTTTGCGGAGAAGGCAATGGCATCCCACTCCAGTACTCTTGCCTGGAAATGCCACGGATGGAGGAGCCTGGAAGGCTGCAGTCCATGGGGTCACGAAGAGTTGGACACAACTGAGCGATTTTATTTTCACTTTTCACTTTCATGCACTGGAGAAGGAAATGGCAACCCACTCCAGTTTTCTTGCCCGGAGAATCCCAGGGACTGGGCAGCCTGGTGGGCTGCCGTCTCTGGGGTCACACAGAGTCAGACACGACTGAAGCGACTTAGCAGCAGCAGCCACAGCAGCAGCAGCATGCTGTTTAAAATTGCCGAGGTTTAGGAGATCTCAGCGAGGGGTGAGAGCTTCCCAGGTGGCGGTAGTGATAAAAAATCTGCCTGCCAATGCAGGGGACACAAGAGAAGTGGGTTCAATCCCTGGATTGGGAAGATCCCCTGGGAGGAAGAAATGGCAACCCACTCCAGTATTCTTGCCTGGAAAATTTCACGGACAGAGGACCCTGGCGGGCTAACAGTCCATGGGGTTGCAAAGAACCAGACGCAACTGAAACAGCGAGGAGTGAGGATGGAGAGCTGGGCAGAGGCCTGGGCCACGAGGGCCCTGTGGCCCGAGCCATGGAGGTCTTACTTAGCCTGTGGGTCATGGGAGATATGGAAGGGCTTTTAGCAGGAATGGGTCCTGCTGACATCTGATGCTGTGAGAGCTCATTGGGGCAGTGATGGAGGGAGAGAGAGAAGGTTTCATGAGAAAGACAGAGCAGGCCAAGATAGACGCAGCACTTGTGCAGATGTACTGCGCAGCCAGAGGTTTTCGGAAGGCAGCAGCTGGTTTGGAGCTGGACCAGAAATCAGGGGCCCAAGGCCTATAGGGAGGCAACATCGCAGGTTTGCCACGTATCAACTATGTGACCTTGTATGCTGTGCCTGTTTTCTGTGAACCCCCAACCCCTTGTCTGTCGAATGAGTCTAGCCATCCCTACTCTGCCTCCTCACAGTCTCCAGCCAGTGAAGAAGCAAGCCAGGGTGGCATCTAAATGGCCAGTGCTGTCAAATAGGATTTGTTACAGTCACTGAATTCAGGGTGGTGGTAAATGATAGAGTGTACACCAAATATGGTTTGCTGCCTGTTTTTGTAAATAAAGTTTTATTGGAACACAGCTGCACAAATTCACTGATGTATTGTCTTGGCTACTTCCACAGTAGGATGGCAGAGCTGAGTAGTGGAGACAAAAATTGCGTGGCTCTAAAATATTTATTATCTGGCCCTTTACTGAAAATGTTTGCTGGCTTCTGGTTTAAGTCATGGGTTATTGGTTCTGACAAATTTAATTATTAATTGACTTGGGGAAATTCCAGAATCTCTTCCATTTATGGATTTGACAGTGATTGGGCAGGAGACTGTGGCTCCTGTGGGTGTCTGGCTTTATGGACTTGTCTTGGAATGATTTTTTGTAGGGTAGGGGGTATAGTCAACTTTGCAGCTCTGCCAAGCTCCTCTCTTGTAGGAAACACACAAGGCATTTGATAGCGTCATTTAGTTAGTTTCATTCTGGGCCAAACCCTTAGAAGAAATGCAAAGGAGAAGGTGCCAATAGGCTTCCTGTGAATCCCTGCCTAAAACATTTGCATTTCTTTTCCTTTCTTTCCGGTAGTAATTTTAGCCTGATTGTTGTTCATTTCACTTCTTCCCCCATTTCCGAGAGTAATCATGTTTCTCTACTTCCCTCTCCCAGTAATTTTCTTTCTTTGATTCCAATTAACAACCTGTGTAGTAATAAGCAGAAACCTAACCGAACTATGGTCGTTACTATTGCACGATTCGACTCCAGCCAGCACGTAACACTCCTTCTTTGGTTCAAATTATTCTTGACACTCCTTTGCCTTTTCTGGCACCCAGGATGGCAATTATACATTTATAGACGGATCAGAACTGGGGAGAAGGGCCACTGGCCTTCAGGTGTGCTCCCCTAGCCTGCTTTTTATTGCCTGTCTCACACGAGAAATCAATTTGGACTAAGTTTCTATGTTAGGCCGCCAGCGATTCTCAGCTCCAGAAATATCAGGAGGATATAGAAGCTGCACGTGCTACTAAATATTGTCTGTGTTTAAAGCAAATAGAACAACACGTGATGCACAAACACCGATCAGCTTTATTTCTCGCTTTGCTTTCGCTCGCTAAAAGAGAGTCTCTTGTGAAGCTGACTTTGGAATCTGTGCTCTCAACTATGAAAAGGGGCCCACCTTCCCAGGCCTTATTTCCATTTCATATCCAAGAGGGGAAAAAAAAAATAAAGGGAAAAAATAGAACATTGGTGCTGGCAGAGCCCTTGGAAGGAGCACAGCCAAGACTTCTCACTGTGCAGATGGTGTCAGGCCCAGATGTGCTGCGCTCGTTTGTTTATTTATATGAACAACTGTGGGGCGGCTGCTGGGTGCCAGACGTTTCTTCATTTGTTCAGGGTTCATTTGTTTCTTTGTCTGATGTACAGTTGAGGATGACTTCCTGCTGCTGTCCTGAGCTAGTGACCCGACCTGGATGCCCCTTACCATGTCCAAGCCACCAGGCACACTTTCCACCCCAGTCTTGCCTCTCCTCTGTCCACCCCAGAGGGCTTTATTCCCCTTTCAACAGCTACATTCTTGCCAGTGGGATTCTGCCACATCAGCCCACTGGCCCTCACGCCCTAGAGCTGAGCCGCTTTCGTTGTTAGCGTTTGTATGGAAGAAGATACAGATATAGGGAACAGAGGTCGGAGAGCAAAAATGCTCCTGGACTCAGAATATGCACAGTTGTTTGCCCTCACCAATGTTTCCTGATTGCCCAGAGGTGAACCTGGGTTTCTGCATTGATAGCTGCCTAGTTCTTTGATTCCCGAGATGGTCCTTGAACCTGCCATCATGGGACTCATAGTGGAAACTTTCCTCCAGTAAAGCCTGTCTATTCTCATCCAGGTCTGAGACCATGAGGGTGAGGTGTAGACTGGTGTTCCCAGTAGCACCGAGACATGCTTTCTTCTCAGGAAGCACGAGGTGTCTCCGTCTGGCTTGAGTAGAGTGATGTGTGCGCGTGTGCTAGCTCAGTCATGTCTGACTCTTTGCGACCCCATGAACTGTAGCTCACCAGGCTCCTCTGTCCATGGGATCTCCCAGGCAAGAATACCAGAGTGGGTTGCCATTTCCTTCTCCAGGGGAGCTTCCAGACCCAAGGATTGGATCCATATCTCCCACATCTCCTGCGCTGCAGGTGGATTCTTTACTGCCAAGTCACCAGGGAAGCCCCAGAGAGTGATGGAAATATTGGAATAAGAGATTTGAGTTAATTCAAAGGGGAACCCCTATGGCAGGATTCAGGGTAGGGACGGACATGATCAAAGTTAAACTTTGATGAATTTCATCTGTCAGGGATGTGTAGGTTAGATTGAAGAGGATTAAGCCTGGAGAGGAAAGTTTAATTAGGCAGTGGTTGTGGGTAATGGTTTAGTCACTAAGTTGTGTCCGACTCCTGCAATCCTGTGGACTGTAGCCTGCCAGGCTCCTCTGTCCATGGGATTCTCCAGGCAAGAATACTGGAGTGGGTTGCCATTTCCTTCTCCAAGGGATCTTCCCAACCCAGGGATTGAACCTGCATCTCCTGCAATGGCAGGAGCATTCTTTACCGCTGAGCCACCAGGGAAGCTCAAGTGTGCAGTAGGCACATGGTAAATGCTGCAAAGAGGAAAGATTGTCCAGTGGGAGAAACACTCCCAGACGATCCATACTTCCTTGTTGGAATCCTGCTTCTTGCAGGGACTTCAAGCTCTAGGAAAGCACCTTTCAAAGCCATGTTCTTGGTCAGCCAGCAGGGCAGCACTGAGTGACGTGCGTCTGGCTGCTTCCTTCTCTCCTGATTCCATGCTCACCATCTCTCTCTGCTAATCTGCCCTTCTCCCCATGAACAGGGGAGATGGATCACCTTCTTGACAAGGCATCACTCACCTCACCCCCCTGCCTGACCTGTTGCAAGATTTAAGCTGTTACTTAATTTGTTCNCTCTCTGCTAATCTGCCCTTCTCCCCATGAACAGGGGAGATGGATCACCTTCTTGACAAGGCATCACTCACCTCACCCCCCTGCCTGACCTGTTGCAAGATTTAAGCTGTTACTTAATTTGTTCCCCATTAAGTACAGACACCTCCCGTTCTCCTCACCTTTAGCAGCGCTTGGAGGAGGGGCTGGGAAGGGAAGTTAAGACATCCGGAGGAGATCAGCTTCCTGGACAACCCTTTCTGAGTTCCTCCATCCCTCAGAGGCTACAGGGGGTAATTGTTTTCCAGTAGTGAAGGGCCTTCCAGAACCAGGGCTAGGGCCTGGGCACAGGCTCAGGAAGGGGGCCGATGGGTGTGAAGGCTGTGAGCCGAGCTCAGCTCTCTGCAGCAGTGGATTTGNGGCTCAGACGTTAATGAGTCTGCCTGTAATGCAGGAGACCCAGGTTCGATCCCTGCATCAGGATGGTCGTTTGCAGAAGGGAATGGCTACCCACTCCAGTATTCCTGCCTGAAGAATTCCATGGACCGAGGAGCCTGGTGGGCTACGGTCTATGGGGTTGCAAAGAGTCAGACATGACTGAGCAACTAACACATACCACACAAGCAGCAAGCCCAAAGAAGTTAGACGTGGGCGGGCTGGCCAGCGCGGGCCAGACCATTAGACTCTGCTTGGTCCCATCACAGGAGGAAACAGGAAGTTGTGCGGGACCAGAGCCTGTGCTGCCCACTTCAGATCTCCTGTTCCCTCTTGGAACCCAAATGCCAGCCTTTTAATTTTTTTAATTAATTAAACAATTTTTAAAAATTAATTTTTATTGGAGGATAGTTGGCTTTACTATATTGTGTTTCTATTGCATCAACCTTACATATACATATATCTCCTCACTTTTGGATTTCCTTCCCATTTAGGTCACCGCAGAGCAGAGTAGGTTCCCTGAGCTACTAGAGTAGGTTCTCATTAGTTATCTGTTTTATACATAGTATTAACAGTGTATATATGTCAATCCCAGTCTCCCAATTCATCTTACCCCTCTTTTTCTCCCTCCTTGGTGTCTATATGTTTGTTCTCCATGTCTGTGTCTCTATTTCTGCTTTGCAGATATATTTATTTGTACCATTTTTCCGGATTCCACATATATGCAGTAATATATGATACTTGTTTTTCTCTTTCTGACTTACTTCACTCTATTTTGACACTCTCTAGGCCCAACCAGTGTCTATAAATGGACTTCAAATGAAGGGTCCTGAGAGCAAGATCTTACTTAGGAGTCCAAAGACTTTAATGATGGAGGAAGGAGAGTGACAGCAACTATCACCCCAAGGAGAGCAAAAGGCACATGTCAGCTTGAACTCCAGGAAAACACTGATACTTCTGTCCCTTTGGAGTTGACATTTGGAGGATCAAATCGATTCTTTGTGTTCCCTCTCACCCCAGAAACCTCCCCATGTTCTAGGCCCCCGTGAAGTTCTCCTCTTCCAGGGCCTTCCTCATTTGCTCAGCCTCCAGGAGCTCCCTCTCAGATACTCCAGGTGTCTTTGCTACCGTGGGCCCTCCTCTTGTAAGCTGGAGCTCTTTGGGATCTCACAACCTCTCTGACACTCGGGTTCTGTAAGATATGGATCGACAGTGTTCAAATAGGCCCTGCCCTCTCTTCCTAAACACCTGCAGTGAGTACAGAATGTACAGCGGGGAGAAAGCCCTCAGTGAGCTCTAAGTGGTAAAGCTCACCGTGTACTGCTTCTCTATACTTCTATCAAAGTGTGTCCAGTCCTCCTGCTATGCCTGGACCGGACACAGCATTGGTGACCTTAGGCCCCCTGCAGCTCATGCCCAGAGTAGGTGCTCACCCAAGATTTGAGGGGTGACCAGGGTGGTGATTTCTGGAATCAGGCCTGGCTTAGAATTTGTATTATCTT
The DNA here is from genome assembly GCA_006410735.1 of Raphicerus campestris. Classification (NCBI taxonomy): domain Eukaryota; kingdom Metazoa; phylum Chordata; class Mammalia; order Artiodactyla; family Bovidae; genus Raphicerus; species Raphicerus campestris. The sequence continues at coordinate 342,806 of SJYW01011333.1, forward strand.
ATTATCCTTGTGACCTTGAGGAATGTACTTAATCTTGCAGGGCTTCCATTTCTGTTTTTTTAATCAAATGGAAAGGAAAAGTAATTACTTTAGAGAACAGTTGAGGGAATGAATGAAGACATGTGTATAAAGTACCTAGTATACCTCCTGGTACATCATCTACTAAATTTTGCTATTGTGTTTGGAAAAATCTTATAAAAATGCTTACTAATGTATTTCATATGGTGACTCTGCTAGGCACCAAACACGAATGTTAACTCAAGGTCACTGGTCATGCTGTGTGTGTATTCTCAGTCTCTCAGTCATGTCTGTCTCTTTGTCACCCCATGGACTGTAACCTGCCAGGATCCTTTTGTCTATGGAATTTTCCAAGCAAGAATACTGGAATGGAATGCTGTTTTCTTTTCCAGGGGATCNCTGTGTGTGTATTCTCAGTCTCTCAGTCATGTCTGTCTCTTTGTCGCCCCATGGACTGTAACCTGCCAGGATCCTTTTGTCTATGGAATTTTCCAAGCAAGAATACTGGAATGGAATGCTGTTTTCTTTTCCAGGGGATCTTCTCGACCCAGGGATGGAAACTGCACCCCTTGCATTTCCTACATTGGCAGGTGGATATTTTACCATTGCACCATCTGTGAAGTCCACTGGTCATTAACAACATGCAAATTAAAACAAAAATTGGATGACATTTAAACAACATATTGGAAAAATCTAAAATATTGGTATTACTAAGTATTAGAAATGACACAGGAAAGCAATTCCTCTCATTTATTGTTGGTGGGTGTAGAAATTGAGTTTTGAAGAGCAATTTCACAGTTTCTACTTACATTGAAAATATGCGGACATTTTAAATTCAGCAATACAGTCTCTCAGTGTTTACCCTAAGGAGATATTTACATATGTAAATTATGAAAGATTTACAAGAGTTTTCACTGCAGCATTATTTTTAAGAATGAAAAACTGATCCAGGTTTTCCTCTCATCAATTATCCAACCATAGGGAGAGGCCAAACATGGTGGGTTAGTCAAGAGTCTTCTAATTTACTGCATATGTTGGGAAGACCCCATCTTGGGGCTTCAGCCAAACTCAGACTGAAGGACTTCCCTGTAGGACCCATTAAGATTGCAGTGTGGCCTGACTATGACTTCGATCCCAGACTATGGAGCCTTTGAGGTTATGGTTCTTAAATGTGCTCAGTCGCTCAGCTGTGTCTGATTCTGTCCCCATGAACTGTAGCTTGCTAGGCTCCTCTGTTCATGGAACTTTCCAGGTAAGAATACTGGAGTGTGTTGCCATTTCCTTCTCCAGGGGCTCTTTGCAACACAGGAATTGAACATGTGTTTCTTTAGTCTGATTTCAGTGTTGACCATATGGTGATGTCCATGTGTAGGGTCATCTCCTATGTTGTTGGAAGAGGGTGTTTGCTATGACCAGTGCATTCTCTTGACAAAACTCTATTAGCCATTGCCATGCTTCATTCTGTACTCCAAGGCCAAACTTGCTTGTTTCTCCAGGTAATTCTTGACTTTCTACATTTGCATTCCAGTCCCCAGACAACTCTAGATGATTCCAGCCCATTCTAGATGACTCTACACATGGACATCATCAGATGGTCAATACCAAAATCAGATTGATTATATTCTTTGCAGCCAAAGATGGAGAAGCTCTATATAGTCAGCAAAAACAAGACTGGGAGCTGACTGTGGCTCAGATCATGAACTGCTTATTGCCAAATTCAGACTTAAATTGAAGAAAGTAGGGAAAACCACTAGGCCATTAAGGTATGACCTAAATCAAATCCCTTATGATTATACAGTGAAAGTGAGAAATAGATTCAAGGGATTAGATCTGATAGACAGAGAGCCTGAAGAATTATGGATGGACGTTCAGGACATTGTACAAGAGGTAGTGATCAAGACCATCCCCAAGAAAAAGAAATGTAAAAAGGCAAAATGGTTGACTGACTAAGCCTTACAAATAACTGTGAAAAGAACAGAAGCAAAAGGCAAAAGAGAAAAGGAAAGATATACTCATTTGAATGCAGAATTCCAAACAACAGCAAGGGGAGATAAGTAAGCCTTTCTCAGTGATCAATGCAAAGAAATAGAGGAAAACAATAGAATGGGAAAGACTACAGCTCCCTTCAAGAAAATTAGAGTTACCAAGGGAACATCTCATGCAAAGATGGGCACAATATAGTACAGAAATGGTATGGACCTAACAGAAGCAGAAAATATTAGGAAGAGGTGGTGAGAATACACAGAAGAACTGTACAACAAAGATCTTCACGACCTAGATAATCATGATGGTGTGATCACTCATCTAGAGCCAGACATCCTGAAATGTGAAGTCAGGTGGGCCTTAGGAAGCATCACTATGAACAAAGCTAGCAGTGGTGATGAAATTCCAGCTGAGCTATTTCAAATCCTGAAAGATGATGCTATTAATGTGTTGCACTCAATATGCCAGCAAATTTGGAAAACTCAGCAGTGGTCACAGGACTGGAAAAGGTCAATTTCCATTCCAATCCTAAAGAAAGGCAATGCCAAAGAATATTCAAACTACTGCACCATTGCATTCATCTCACATGCTAGCAAAGTTATGCTCAAAATTCTCCAAGCCAGGATTCAGCAGTACATGAACTGTGACCTTCAAGATGTTCAAGCTGGATTTAGAAAAGACAGAGGAACCAGAGATCAAATTGCCGACATCAAAAAAGTGAGAGAGTTCCAGAAAAACATATATTTCTACTTTATTGACTATGCCAAAGCCTTTGACTGTGTGGATCACAACAAGCTGTGGAAAATTCTTAAAGAGAAGGGAATACCAGACCACCTGACCTGCCTCTTAAGAAATCTGCATCCAGGTCAGGAAGCAACAGTTAGAACTGGACATGGAACAACAGACTGGTTCCAAATCGGGAAAGAGTACATCAAGGTTGTATATTGTCACCCTGCTTATTTAACTTATATGCAGAGTACATCATGAGAAATGCTGGACTGGAAGAAGCACAAGCTGGAATCAAGATTGCTGGGAGAAATATCAATAACCTCAGATATGCAGATGACACCACCCTTATGGCAGAAAGTGAAGAAGATCTAAAGAGACTTTTGATGAAAGTAAAAGAGGAGAGTGAAAAAGTTGGCTTGAAGCTCATTCAGAAAACTAAGATCATGGCATCTGTTCCTATCACTTTATGGAAAATAGATGGGGAAACAAGAGAAACAGTGACAGACTTTACCTTTTTGGGCTCCAAAATCACTGCAGATGTTGACTGCAGGCATGAAATTAAAAGACATTTGACCCTTGGAAGGAAAGTTATGACCAACCTAGACAGCATATTCAAAAGCAGAGACATCACTTTGCCAATAAAAGTCCATCTAGTCAAAGCTATGGTTTTTCCAGTAGTCATGTATGGATGTGAGAGTTGGACTATAAAGAAAGATGAGCATTGAAGAATTGATGTTTTTGAACTGTGGTATTGGAGAAGACTCTTGAGAGTCCCTTGGACTGCAAGGAGATCCAACCAGTCCATCTAAAGGAAATCAGTCCTGAATCTTCATTGGAAGGACTGATGCTGAAGTGAAAAACTCCAGTACTTTGGCCACCTGATGCAAGGAACTGACTTGTTTGAAAAGACCCTGATGCTGGGAGAGATTGAGGGCTGGAGGAGAAGGACACAACAGAGGATGAGATGGTTGGATGGCATCACCTACTAAATGGACATGAGTTTGAGTAAATTCATAGAGTTGGGGATGGACAGGGAGGCCCCATGTGCTGCAGTCTACGGCGTCACAAAGAGTCAGACCCAGCTAAGCGACTGAACTGAATTGAACCAAATTCTTTAGTCTACTGTGTTGGCAGGTGGACTCTTTACCACTGTGCCACCTGAGAAACCTGGTTCTTAAATACTTGTCTTCAAAATGAGAACACTTAGGACTAGAGATGCTAAACAACTTGTCCAAGCTCATGCAGCAGTTTATTGACAGAGTTGGCAGATAATTATACAAGGTTGTTGGTTGGTCATAATCCTTGGAGTTCTGTCTCATGTCAATTATCATAAAGTCTAAACATGACCTTCTTTGTACTTTTTGATTGCTAGTGATTGGTACATTGGTATAGAATCTAGACATGATATGAAAACATTTTGAAATTATACATTCTCCTTTTATACTTGAAAACAAATGATGGCATGTAGGCATAGTGGCAGATCTGATACTTCAAGCTGGGTTTTTAAGGCAGGGGGTTCAGCAAAGAGTTCACCTGGCTTGTATCCTAGGGATCCAATGTCATACCTGGAGAGGCCAATGTGACACACAGTCTCCAGCCATGGGTCTCACCCAGGGGATCGGCACTGTCTGGAGACCTTTGGGGTGGTCATGACTAGGAGGGGAAGGAGTGTTCCTGGTGTCTAGTGGGTAGAGGCAAGGATGCTGCTAAACACCCTACAATGTGTCCAATGGCGCTCACAAAAAAGAGCTATCTGACCCAATATGTCCACAGTGCTGACGTCGAGAAAGCCTTCCCGCATGTGAAAGGCTAAATGCTGTATTAATGGCTATATAAGAGAGATTCAGAGGTGGGAAAGGTCAGAGCATGAGCAGAAATCTTATCTGTGCCCCCCACCCCTGACACGCACATATGGAGCACTGAATCTCTTACCTTTCCTGCCATCTTGGCAGAGGGGGGTTTCCACACCCACTCTATCCTCCTTCTTGAAAGTGGCATCTAGAAAGGAAACCACCACTNCACATATGGAGCACTGAATCTCTTACCTTTCCTGCCATCTTGGCAGAGGGGGGTTTCCACACCCACTCTATCCTCCTTCTTGAAAGTGGCATCTCGAAAGGAAACCACCACTGAGCCCAGGGTAGGGTGAAGGAACTTCTGGGTCAGCTCATCAGTGTTCAGGTGCATTGGAGAGGGTGACTTAGAGCAGCGGTCCGCCACTTTTTTGGCACCAGAAACCAGCTTCACAGCAGACAATTTTTCCATGGACCAAGGAGGAAGGGTGGGGAGTGATTTTGGGATGATTCAAGTGAATTCCTTTTATTGTGCAGTCTATTTCTAATCTAATGGCACCACTGATCTGCCAGAAGTACTGGTCCATCGCCTGGAGGTTGAATTCCTTAGAGAATTCTAGATCTGAATTTGCCCTCCTCAAACCCTACCGTCATTCTTCTGCTTTAAAAGTGCTAAGGCGTTGGCTTTTGTGCATGACTGTGATCCACAGAGTTCTAGCTCTGAGCCTCCCTCCACTTCCCTCCCTCTCGCTATCCCCTGCCTTCTGTCTCCAGTGGGCTACTAGTCTGAACGAGTTGTTGAAGAACATGGTCCACTCTTTCTCACTGCTAAGACCTTCTATGTGGTTTTGGGGGGTGGGGGTGGAAATTATGCTCAAAAATATCAACTTCCCATTTTCCCAGAGAATGGTTTTCTGAAGACAACAGACAGATGTTTAAATTAATTAGGAGTAGAAACAGCACGATGAAGTTTCCTCCCTGAAGAGCTATGGAGGCTGTAAGCCTGAATTTTTTTCTTCCTGCTAAAAAGGTTGCCTTTCAGGAAACAAATTACTAGCATTTTCTGAAGAATGGATCCTTTTGGACACCTTTCTTCCTGAACTCCCTCCTTTGAGAGGATACTGCAAATATGTGACTTGAGAATCTGGCTGGGAAGCAACTAGTTCCTTCCCTTCTGTTTCCCTCCCCCAGTCACCTCCTCCCCTTTATATGATGGGTAGCATTGGGAACAGCCCTGACCAAAGCCTCTCAGGCAGTCAGTGGCAGAGGTGGCTGGAAGACAGGCCTGCACTCTGCCTGTTTCCTCTCCATCCTTAGCTCTTTAGTCTTGGTGGAATCTGATTATTTCTGATCTTCATCATCTGATATCTGCAAAGCTCAGTGTAGAGACAGATGGCAGCTCCTTCTTTTCATAGGCTTTTTTAGTGTCTCAGTGATAAAGAATTCACCCGCCAAGGCAGGAAACACAGGTTTGATCCCTGGGTTAGGAAGTTCCCCTGGAGAAGGAAATAGCAACCCAATTGAGTATTCTTGCCTGGGAAATCCCATGGACAGAGGAGCCTGGTGGGCTACAGTCAGTGGGGTCTAAAAAGGGCTGGACATGACTTAGCAACTAAACAACAACATTCTTTTCACTCAGTGTGGTATTTATTCCTGAGTGGTCTCCATGAATATAAAGGCCTGCTCCCTCCATCCTTCTCCTTTTCTTGTTTTAAATAAATACATGGATTAACATATACACCATACTATATATAAAATAGATAAACAATGGGGACCTACTGTATAGCACAGGAAACTATACTCAGTGTCTTTAATAACCTATCATATAAGGGAATGTNAGGTTTCTCAAGAGGCAGGTCAGGTGGTCTGGTATTCCCATCTCTTCAAGAATTTTTCACAATTTACTGTGATCCACATAGATTATTGTGATCCCCACTTGAAACTAACACATTGTAAATTAACTACACTTCAATTAAAAAATTAAATGTATATATTTAAAGTGATGATGATTTGATGTACATATACACAGTGAAATGATTAACACACTTGGTAATTAATATATCATCTCCTATTGTTGCCTTTTTTAATGATGAGAGCACTTGAAATCCAATCTCTTGGCCAATCTCCAGTGTTTACTGCAGTGTCATTAATGAGAATCATCATCCTCCTTTCTCCTGGACTCTGCTTCCCCACCTCCCACCCTACTCTGCGCTGTATCACCTGATGAAACCTTCCCAGAACACACTCAGGAACACTAACACACATAGCGGAATGTTTTGACCAGATCCCATCAGTCCTTCTTGTGTATTCCTCACTGCAAAACACACAGGAGTATACGTCCAAGGCCTGGTAGTAGTTTTCAAATTTCTTTTATCTCTCCCAAGAGTTTTCTGAAATTACTCTATCTGGACTTTATATTTTACTTCATTTCCCCCTTTCTAATTCAAAGGTCCCTTTTTTATTTTGTTACTAATAGCAAAAAAAAAAATTTATTTTTACCTATAGAGGGTAGATAATGGTGAACCAGCCTGAAAGCAGAGAGTCTGTACCATACAATCATTGTTAGCTTATTTTGGTATGAGATTCAGAACTCAATTATGGTTCTAAGGGTAGTCACACCTTTGGGAAAAGGAACTGTGATGAACATGTGCAGCTGGACCTTTCTAGACAGACCTTCTTCCTCCTGTTTCTTAGAAAGCCTTTATGTTGTCTATAAGCTTTACAAGCAATATTTTATAATCAACCACCCTTTGTTATGAATCCTTTTGGAGCTGAGCAAAAATCAACAAGCATTCATTTGCTCATTCAGCAAATGTTTCCTGAGCATCTGTGCTGTAGTAGGCTCTGAGGCTACAGATATGAACCAGAAAGAATTGTATCTTCCTGAAGCCTACAGACAAATAAGGGAATAAATAAATTGACTCATTGTGTCAACTGTTTTTCTAAGGGTTGAAAATTTAGTGGTAAATAAGATGGATGAGCTTTCTTGCTGATATATAGGTTACATTTTAGGAGAGAGGGAAAGAGAAGGAGAGAATATCAACAAATAGGTAGATATGATATCAGGTAGTGTAGTGAAAAGTACCTATTTTAAGACCCTAGGCAGAGAAAGACTTGCATTTGTTTTTCTTTGGGATGGTTTTGTCACTACTTCCTGTACAATGTTACAAACATCTATCCATAGTTCTTCAGGTACTCTGTGTACCAGATAGTAAGGAAATAAAACCAGTCAATCTTAAAGGAAATCAACCCTGAGTATTCATTGGATGGACTTATGCTGAAGCTGAAGCTCCAATATTTTGGCCACCTGATGCAAAGGGCTGAGTTGTTGGAAAAGATCTTGATGCTGGAAAAGATTGAAGGCAGAAGGAGAGGAGAAAAACAGGCGATGAGATGGATGAATGGCGTCACTGACTCAATGGACATGCGTTTGAGCAAACTCCCAGGGACAATAAAGGACAGGAAAGCCTGGCATGCTGCATTCAGTCCATGGGGTCACAAAGAGTTGGACACAGCTGATCGACTGAATAGCAACAGAGAAAGACTTGCTTGTCCTGAGGCTGCTACTGGACTATCAAGAAGAGGTAAGCACATCAGCATCTGGAGGAAGAAAGGTTCCAGGTGGAGGGAGCGACAGNAGACAGACCTTCTTCCTCCTGTTTCTTAGAAAGCCTTTATGTTGTCTATAAGCTTTACAAGCAATATTTTATAATCAACCACCCTTTGTTATGAATCCTTTTGGAGCTGAGCAAAAATCAACAAGCATTCATTTGCTCATTCAGCAAATGTTTCCTGAGCATCTGTGCTGTAGTAGGCTCTGAGGCTACAGATATGAACCAGAAAGAATTGTATCTTCCTGAAGCCTACAGACAAATAAGGGAATAAATAAATTGACTCATTGTGTCAACTGTTTTTCTAAGGGTTGAAAATTTAGTGGTAAATAAGATGGATGAGCTTTCTTGCTGATATATAGGTTACATTTTAGGAGAGAGGGAAAGAGAAGGAGAGAATATCAACAAATAGGTAGATATGATATCAGGTAGTGTAGTGAAAAGTACCTATTTTAAGACCCTAGGCAGAGAAAGACTTGCATTTGTTTTTCTTTGGGATGGTTTTGTCACTACTTCCTGTACAATGTTACAAACATCTATCCATAGTTCTTCAGGTACTCTGTGTACCAGATAGTAAGGAAATAAAACCAGTCAATCTTAAAGGAAATCAACCCTGAATATTCATTGGATGGACTTATGCTGAAGCTGAAGCTCCAATATTTTGGCCACCTGATGCAAAGGGCTGAGTTTTTGGAAAAGATCTTGATGCTGGAAAAGATTGAAGGCAGAAGGAGAGGAGAAAAACAGGCGATGAGATGGATGAATGGCGTCACTGACTCAATGGACATGCGTTTGAGCAAACTCCCAGGGACAATAAAGGACAGGAAAGCCTGGCATGCTGCATTCAGTCCATGGGGTCACAAAGAGTTGGACACAGCTGATCGACTGAATAGCAACAGAGAAAGACTTGCTTGTCCTGAGGCTGCTACTGGACTATCAAGAAGAGGTAAGCACATCAGCATCTGGAGGAAGAAAGGTTCCAGGTGGAGGGAGCGACAGAGGCCACAAAGTAGACTGAATTTATTGGGACTGAGGACAGAAAAGCTGTGGCTCAGAGAGCAAGATGTCAAAGGAATATGGTGGCATGCAAAATACATCAGGGCATATAAGCCAGGGTATAGAATTTGACTTTTATTCCCATGCAGTGGAAAACAATTCAAAAGTTTTAAGTAGAAGATGGACACAATCTGATTTCTGTTTTAAAAAGATAAAAAGTTTTCAATTAGCAATAATCACGCCTCAATAAACCTCATTGAAAAAATAAAAAGACTCTAGGTTTATTGAATTTTGGCATTAATTTTTTTTTTTTGTCTTCATGAAATGAATTGAGAGCTTTTGGAATAGTTAGGAAAAGTAGTTCTCAGATTTTGGTATATGTCAGAATCCCCTGAAAAGATAACAAGCAGTCCATATAATTAAAGCTATGGTTTTTCCAGTAGTCATGTACAGACGTGAGAGTTGGACCATAAAGAAGGCTGGGTGCCAAAGAATTGATTCTTTTGAAATGTAGTGTTGGAGAAGACTCCTGAGAGTCCCTTGGTCTGCAAGGAGATCCAACCAATCCATCCTAAAGGAGATCAGTCCTGAATATTCATTAGAAGGATGGATGCTGAAGCTGAAGTTCCAATACTTTGGCCACCTGATGTGAAGAGCTGACTCATCAGAAAAGACCCTGATGCTGGGAAAAGTTGAGGGCAGGAGGAGAAGGAGGTGACAGAGAATGAGATGGTTAGATGGCATCACCAACTCAATGGACATGAGTTTGAGCAGCTGCCAGGGTCCAGCCCCGGTGGATCCAGGGTGATTCGAAGGTGGGGATGGAGTTGGGTCCTTGGAAAAATACATAACTAATTACAGATATAGAGAGAGATTAGAAATGGATAGTGTAGTAGGAAAATTAGTGGAGAAAAAGAGGCTGAATAACTTGGGTTACATGGAATAGCATCCATGCTCCAGATGTGAATTCAGCCAGAAAAATGGGGAGCAAGAAAGAATGACATGGGGGAGTCAGTCTTTCCAGGAACTGATCCCCTTTCTTTATTTTTCCGATTTTCTTATATGCCTTTTGTTACATATAGGGATGAATACAGAGTCACATGGGGGTCAGCAGTCCTGATCTTTATCAAAATCAGGTACTTTACATAAAAAAAGGTCTTAGGGGTTTTACATCATCTTCAAGCCATTTCTGCCTGCTGACATTTACAACCCTTTCTTTCTGATAACCAAAAAACTTATCTTTTTCCAAGGGTGTTTTTTCTTAAACCAGGCACCACCCTCCAAATCAAGTTGCATTCCTATAGGGTGAGGGCGTAGTGAGTTACAATCAAGAAAGAAATTTATTTAACCCAAGATTAACATGATTAATCTTAAAGGTTAATACTTATTTCTCCTATATGCTAGTTTTATTTATAAGGGCAGGGAATATGGAGATTTAGCAGCAAACATCAGCCCAACAAATGAAAATCCTTTCACTAATATTTCCCTTAAGATCTACTTAGTCTTAAGATAGTGATAAAGTTACATTTTTACATAGCAAGGATGCAGTGATTTATAACAAAGTACAGTGATCTATAACAAAAGAGAAATTCATTAACTCAAAAAGTCTAATATTGCTAACATCAAAAACTACTATATTTCTTTTTCTATATTCCAAATACATTGATTAATATATTCCCAGGTGCCTAAGGATATGGAGGCCTGGCAGCAATCAAATGAGAAAAGCCCTATGCTAATACTCCAAACTCTCTGTGCTGTTTATGGTTGAGAGGTTGTCATAAAGGCTAGTCTGTCAGCAGAGAGGTTTGACCTGAGACGCCCTTGTCCCACCTAGGGCAGGGAATTAGCAGCAATTATTGACACAACAAATGAAAAATCCTTTACCAATATAATTCCTAACCAACCCACTATACTAATAATTTCTAACTTCTCAAAATAATTTGCCTTTAGTAAGTCTAAAACATCTCGTGCCTCTCACAGTTGGGGGGTTGTAAACAATCACATGCGGCTGGACGAACGTATACAGGCAGGCTAGATAACCTTCAGAGGAGTTTGTAAGTTGAAACACTCTTGTCACGCCCATGAATTTTTATTGCCTTGGAGCTGCACGTTTACCCCTTCTCCAAGAGAAACGGTTATGGGGGAGAGCCCCCTGTAAAGTCAGAGGTGTAGGTGAGAGCACAAAACAGACTCTGGTTTTGGGGTAAATGCTCAGGAACAGGGGGTTCCCTGAGGCTTGATCACACCTTTGCATATGCCAAGCTTCCTTCCTCATGACCTTTGCCATGGGCAGAGTTCCTCACGTTGGCTCCCAGCAAGCAGCTCTGGGAGATAGTGAAGCACAGGGAAGTCTGGTGTGCTGCAGTTCATCGGGTCCCAAAGAGTCAGACATGACTTAGAAACTGAACAACAGAACCTAAACTTGCTGAAGTCTGTAAGGGTCTGAGCCTCTGTTTGCCTCTTTTTTTTTTTTTTTTTGGCCTTCACCAAGTTTCCCAGGTGATCGTATTGATATCAAAGTTTGGAAATCACTAGACCAGAAAACAATGCAATTATCTGCTATTTAAAAGTTAGATAAAAATGCAGGTGTGAGCTGAGAGGTTCCAGATGAGTTTTTTAATGGCAGTCCCTTAATCATATTTCAGGCTTCTTCTGTGTTATTGATCTAGTCAACAGAACTATAAAACAATTGCACTCATGAATATAAAAGCAAATGTTCAAAATATCAGTCAACAGAGTCCAGCAATGTATCAAAAGAGTCAGATGGCATGATGAGGCAGAGTTGTTATCCAGTCAACTGAAGTTCAACATCAAGGAAACATGTAAACACCATACATTATATCAACACGCTGGAGGAGAAAACCTTTATAGTCATAATAGGAAATGCTGAGAAGACATTTGATGAAATTCAGCAGTAATTCCTAATAGCAACTCAAAAAGTGGAAACCAAGTGAAATTATTGAATATGGTAAAGGATAAGAATACCAGTTACTAAAAACTGGTAGCAAGTATTATTTTAAATGGAAGCTATTCCTTTTATTATTAATGTTTGAGAGGTTTTAGTGAATACAAAAATATAAGAAAATAAAGTAACTGCTGTAAGCATTTGGAAAGAACAAATAAAGCTGTATCTTTGAGCTTGTGATTTATTTTTTGTTGGAAAATCCAAATGACTCTTGTAAAATTGTTACAATCATTAAGAGGATATGTTAAAGTGGCTGGATATAGGAGCTATCTACAAAATTATTAATGACTTTTCCCTTCTCATTTGATATGAAAATAACTCATTTACGATAGTGAAAAATGTGGAGTACTTAAGAGTCATAAAACAAGAAACACAATGAATCTGTATAAAGGAAGCTAGCAAGAAGACATCAGAAATATTGTGGTTTAGGTTCGACACCACTGTAATAAAGTGAATATTGCAATAAAGTGAGTGCATTAATTTTTTGGTATTCAAATGCATATAAAAATTATGCTTACACTATGGGATGATGTATACTGTGTAATAGTACTGTGTATAAAAGTCAGTGAACATACCTTAATTTAAGAATAGTTCAATTCAATCACTCAGTCATGTCTGATTATTTGTGACCCCATGAACTGCAGCATGCCAGGCCTCCCTGTCCATCACCAACTCCTGGAATTTACTCAAACTCATGTCCACTGAGTCGATGATACCATTGAACCATTTCATCCTCTGTCGTCCCCTTCTCCTCCTTCCCTCAATCTTGCCAAACATCAGGGTCTTTTCAAATGAGTCAGCTCTTCGCATCAGGTGGCCAAAGTATTAGAGCTTCAGCTTCAGCATTAGTCCTTCCAATGAATATTTAGGACTGATTTCCTTTAGGATGGATTGGTTGGATCTCTTTGCAGTCCAACGGACTCTCAAGAGTCTTCTCCAACACCACAGTTCAAAAGCATCAATTCATCAGTGCTCAGCTTTCTTTATGGTCCAACTCTCACCTCTATATATGACTACTGGAAAAACCACAGCTTTGACAAATGGACCTTTGTCATCAGAGTAATGTTTCTGCTTTTTAATATGCTGTCTAGGTTGGTCATACCTTTTCTTCCAAGAAGCAAGCATCTTTTAAATTCATGGCTACAATCACCATATGCAATGATTTTGGAGCCCAAGAAAATAGTCTGTCACTATTTCTATTGTTCTCCCATTTGCCATAAAGTGATGGGACCAAATGCCTTGATCTTTGTTTTCTGAATGTTGAGTTTTAAGCCAATTTTTTCACTCTCCTCTTTCACTTCATCAAGAGACTCTTTAGTTCTTCACTTTCTGCCATAACGGTGGTGTCATCTGCATATCTGAGGTTATTGATATTTCTCCTGGCAAACTTGATTCCAGCTTATGCTTCTTCCAGCTCAGGATTTTTCATGATACAGTTTGCATATAAGCTAAATAAGCAGGGTGATAATATACAGCCTTGACATACTCCTTTCCCAATTTGGAACCAGTCTGTTGTTTTATGACTGGTCCTAACTGTTGCTTCTTGACCTGCAAGGTTTCTCAGGAGGCAGGTCAGGTGGTCTGGTATTCCCATCTCTTTCAGAATTTCCTACAGTTTGTTGTGATCCACACAGTCAAAGGCTTTGGTATAGTCAATAAAGCAGAAGTAGATGTTTTTTTGGAACTCTTTTGCTTTTTCTATGATCCAATGGATGTTGGCAATTTGATCTCTGGTTCCTCTGCCTTGTCTAAATCCAGTTTGAACACCTGGAAGTTCTTGGTTCACATACTGTTGAAACTTGGCTTGGAGAATTTTTGAGAATTACTTTGCTAGTGTGTGAGATGTGTACAACTGTGTGGTAGTCTGAACATTCTTTGGCATTGCTTTTCTTTAGGATTGGAATGAAAATTTAAGAAGAATGAAGATTTAAGAATACTGTAGCATAAAAATGCAAACCAGCCCTAAGGGCACGCTGGCTTCAGTAGTTGAAGTGCACATGGGGTTAGCTATTCCACAGCATGTAGCAGCTTCCTGGACCAGGGATCAGACCCATGTCCCCTGCCTTGGTAGGCAGATTCTTAACTATTAGACCCCAGAGATGCTCTCAAGTCATGTTTAATTCTACATCATATATAAAAATACATCTCAGATGAATTAAAGAGGTAAATGTAGACACATGTGAAAAACCACATGTACAACATAGGAATTTGGATTGTCTTGTTAATTAAAAGGTAAACCCCAAAACAAGAATGTAAGGGATATTTGAATATATGAAAATTTAGATTTCTGTGTATACAAAAAACTCCACAAATAGCCAATTATGAAAGGTAATGCTGATAATGAACAAAGCATAAATATTAAAAAAGTGTATTTAATTTATTTATTTAGCTGTGCCAGGTCTTAACTGCAGCCTGTGGGATCTAGTTCACCCATCAGGGATTGAACCCAAGCCCATTGCCTTGGAGCACAGAGTCCTAGCCACTGGACCACCAGGGAAGCCCCAGCCTGAATGTTTTTAACATCCCAAGATATCTTACAAGTTGACAAGAAGAAAAAAAATTAATAAAATGAATAAAAGGCATACATTGCCGATTCAGAGAATTATAATTAAATAATAAATGGAACTTGGTGTTTCTTACCAATGGTGTGTTGCCCAGAGCCTTAAAGCCAATGTTGACAGGGCGAGCTGAAACACAGCCTGTTTTCCTGCATCCCTACATCTGGGAGTCTAGCTCATCCACTCTTTCTAACAAGTCTTGGTGTCCCTTCAATCAGGGCCAAGGAGGGAGAAAGCTTAAATTAGCTCTAGGTTGGGCCCTGAAAGGCTGACCCAACCAGACTCAATATATGCTGTGCATCTTTCAAGGTCTAAGCCACTTGTCCTTTCCTCTTTAACACCTTCCCTTGGGCGGCTGCTGCTGCTGCTAAGTTGCTTCAGTCGTGTCCGAATCTTTGTGACCCCATAGACTGTAGCCCACCAGGCTCCTCTGTCCCTGGGATTCTCCAGGCAAGAATACTGGAATGGGTTGCCATTTCCTTCTCTAATGCATGCACACATGCTAAGTCACTTCAGTCATGTCCGACTCTGTGCAACCCCAAGGACAGCAGCCCACCAAGGCTCCTCTGTCCATGCGACACTCCAAGCAAGAATACTGGAGTAGGTTGCGATTTTCTTCTCCATTTCCTTGGGCAGAATTCATTAATTCAATCGACACCACATAGCAATGCAGATCCTACTAGTGGCAGGCCCAGGAATGACATAATATTACATTCTCTTCTGCCTCCTCTGTGTTCATTCCTCTTGGTGTTGCCTCTTCTATGGCACTCATCACAGGTGACAACTGTTTAAACCTTGGTCTTTTCACTGGATTCTGTGCTCTCTCAAGGTCACCCTCTTAGCTCTGTATGGCAAACTTTCTGTATAGTGTCTGGTACAGAATAATTGATTTTAATCTATTAGTGGCTTTAAACTCACCTTTTGCTTCAGACTTCCATAGTTTCAGAACTTAATGCTAGCAGGATTATCAAGCTGTTTCCTCCACCCAGGTCAATAAACTTTGTTTTAGATGTCTCAGAATAAAAGAGACACCATGTAGCAGCAGCCGTTGTACTCATAAAAACTTTTTCCTCATGTCTTAGGTCTGAGGACTTTAAGATTAACAAAGTGTATATTCCCTTTTTGTTCCCAGTCTTCATCCTTGCTCTCAGGGAAGGAACCCTGTTTCTGTCTTTCCCTCCATCTCAAATTCTCTCTGCTTTAATTGACTTGGTGTTTCTGCTCAGCTTCTCCTATCTTCAGGGACAACCCCTCCACCAGAGGAGAGGACAACCTCTTTTACCCTTTGGCTGGAATCTGGTTCCCTCTATGGCCTCCTGCTTTCATCTTCAATCCCTCCTTCAGCCTTCATACTCCTGTCCTGAAGCAGGCTTCTTTCAACCCAGCTACCATCTCCACCTCTCAGTGCATCTTTCCCACTATCCTTCTTGAAAGAATAACTTGAGTGTTTGCTTCCATGTATTCCTCATATCACCCTTGGCAGGACATTTTCCTCACTCAAAAACTCTATGTCAGTTCAGTTCAGTTCACTCACTCAGTCGTGGCCGACTCTTTGCGACCCCATGAACCGCAGCACGCCAGGCCTCCCTGTCCATCACCAACTCCCGGAGTTCACCCAAACTCATGTCCATTGAATTGTTGATGCCATCCAGCCATCTCATCCTCTGTCATCTCCTTCTCCTCCCTCCTTCAATCTTTCCCAGCCTCAGGGTCTTTCCAAATGAGTCAGTTCTTCACATCAGGTGGCCAAAGTATAGGAGTTTCAGCTTCAGCATCAGTCCTTCCAATGAATATTCAGGACTGATTTCCTTTAGGATGGACTATGTACCAGCACTTAAAAATCCTATCAAGAATATTGTAGCTTTCATATCAAGTCTTGCCCTCGTTTTCTTTAACCACTTTGGGACACTTAAAACTGTTGTTCCTCTCTCCCTTTGGACACTGCTTCCTTTAGAGAAAATCTCCAGTAGTGTGATTGAGCGCAAAATAATGTGAGATAAGCCGGACAAAGACAAATCATATGATATTGCTTATATGTGCAATCTTAAAAAATGATACAGNGGGGACACTTAAAACTGTTGTTCCTCTCTCCCTTTGGACACTGCTTCCTTTAGAGAAATCTCCAGTAGTGTGATTGAGCGCAAAATAATGTGAGATAAGCCAGACAAAGACAAATCATATGATATTGCTTATATGTGCAGTCTTAAAAAATGATACAGATGAACTTATTTACAAAACAGAAATAGACTCACAGAAAATGAGTTACCAAGCAGGGAAGGGTAGGGAGGGATATATTAGGAGTATGGGATTAACATACACATACCATTAGGTATAAAAATAGATAACTAACAAGGGCCTACTATATAGCATGGGGAACTCTACTCAATACTTTGTAATAAACTGTCAGGGAAAAAAATCTGAAAGAGAGTATATGTATATGTATCTATCTAAAACTGAATACCTTTATCTATAACTGAATAACTATTCTTCAACCTCTGTTGTATTGCATTTACAATGTAAATCAACTATTCTTCAATAAAAAATAACACATAAAAAAAAAGTAAAGGTGGGAGTTAAGCACAAGGGAATTCACTTTCTAGTACTATAAGAGTAGCTGTATGGCAGCTTCCTTAACTTCTCTAAGCCTTGACTTCCTTATCTGTAAAATGGGGAGATACTTGTAAAGACCATATAGAGTGGTCATAAGCTTAAAATAAGATGATATATTATGGCTTGCATGGCCTAAAGGCCCTCAGAGTATCACTGCCTTATCAATTTCTCTTGAGTTTCATGTCTTGCGCAATGTTTGTTCTCTTTTTCTTTTTCTAACTGCAGTTCCCTTTCCTCTTCCCACACTATAACAAAGATGTCCCCAAGAGACAATGAATGAAGAGATATAAAGGAAGTAATCTGACCTTTTGATAAGGATCAGATAGGGAGTTATAAATATAAAACTTAAAGAGTAAGTCCTTGAATTTTGGCTTATTTATTCACCTCATGCATAATATAGCCAAAAAAAGTTTTTTTCTGCCATTTCAACATTATACTTCAATTCATGTTCCTTTACAATAATCTCTGAAGATATTGCAACAATGTCTATATCCAGGACTCTCATGGTAGAGAATACATTTAATCTGTTGCCAATTGGACTGTTTATTTGTTGTGTATTCAGAGTGAATGCAAATTGTCTTCTGTTCCTTGATAGGAATTAGACATGGCTTGATATAGTAATGAAATCATTGCCATTTCATTAAACTGTGTGTTTTGAATACAGACTACTCTGTGGCTTATTGACATGCAGCAAGTGCATTCATTCTCTTATGTGCAAAACCAGAGCTGATGGACAAACACACAGCACTCAAAAGCTGAAGCTCTTTTCATGAAATACTTTGCTGTGCATGCATGAAATTTTGCCCAGAATGACAAAAAATCAGATGCGTTTCAGTAAAGAACAAACCATGCAAAACAATTACAAAATGACTTTTTAGTCTCAGAAAAAGAGTTTTTGTCTGACTCTCAGAAACTAAAGTTGACCTATTTGGGTACGTATATAAATTATCACGTGTAGAAATAATTGTCCATCCTGCAAACCTAGGAACAAAGTTTAGGAATATTCTTGCATAGCAACTAACATTATTAATTAATTGATTAATTCCTTGATTAAGAAAGAATAACTCAAGCCTTTTAGGCATAGGTCGAGGTGAATTTCTCAAGCTTCACGATACCAAAATTATTGTATAATACTGAAAATTTTTTTTTAAACAATAGAAACAACAATAATAAAGCAAACCAATGGTTTGGGAAATAATCATATTTGTCATTTAATGTTTTGAAGGATCTGAAAAGGAGCCAAAATTATTTATTAGCTTTTAGGGTCTCATGGTTATATTGGTCTAGAGCAGGTGTGAGGAGGCAGTGTTGTATCAGTGTCAGATCACATAATCTGCACATAGGAATCTGGTTTATATCCTGTTTCTGCCATTCACCAACTATGTGCAATCTTTTTGGCTAGTTTTTCCTTTTGGGCTATATTTTGGAGAAGCAAATGGTAACCCACTCCAGTATTCTTGCCTAGAGAATCCCATGGACAGAGAAGCCTGGTAGGCTACAGTCCACGGGGTCGCGAAGAATCAGACACGACTGAGCGATTTCACTTTCACTTTCAGAGACTAGGGATCATTATGGTTCCTACTGTACAAGTTTGACAGTATTGAGTATCAAACTAGATGGTGGATATGAGTTTGTTGTCAAGTTGCGACATCATAAAACAGCGGGGGTTAGCAGTGTTACTGGGCAGTCAGCTGAGCTAGGCCAGAGCTCAAAAGTGGCTTCCAATTTGAGAACCACTGTGACAATTCAGCTCTCAGTCCAGGCATAGGATGTCCCTGAGATGGAGCTGGAGCTGGAACTTCCACTACAAGCGGAAGTTCCTTTTTCTTTCCTGGAGGTGTCACAGAAACGTGAGGGTCTCAGTAGCCCACATAGAGGGAAAACCCCTCTGAGTCAGCAGATCCCCGCATCAAGGACCTTTTATTCTCTGTCTGTTTTTTCAGGCTGGAGAGACATGCACCCCTCATGTCATATGTATCCTGGGTTTGGGATCCCTTGCTAGGCTAATTAGTGTTGGAACACAACTGTCTCTGGATTTCTTGGTGNAGTGTTGGAACACAACTGTCTCTGGATTTCTTGGTGTTCATGTGTGTTTCAGGCCTTCTCTGCCTTAGAAACTGACCAACTATAACGTGAAAGAAGATGCCTCTTCTCCTCCCCCATTTGCCCCCATTCTAAGGGTAATTTTAACAATAACATCTTTTCGTCTCCCCCAGAGACTGTTGTTTATATTCTGAGTTAGAGCCTTTCACCTCTTTCCCTATGAGATTGCATTCTGGAGTAAATTATAAGCTGTCTCTCTCTCTCCCCCAGAAGTGAGGTTGGGGAAGTGTGTCATGTCTTGCTATGTTACTAGATAAACTCTGAGTTGTGTGATTTTGGAGTTGCGTGATTTTGGAGTTGCATGGTTTTGGGGGTTCTTCTCCTGTAGAACAAGCTGANGGATCTCCTTGCAGTCCAAGGGACTCTCAAGAGTCTTCTCCAACACCACAGTTCAAAAGCATCAATTCTTTGGCATTCATCTTTCTTTAGAGTCCAACTCTCACGTCCATACATGACCACTGGAAAAACTATAGCCTTGACTGTATTGAGAGTATCTAAAACTGTACCCACACACACTAAACCATTCTGAGTATGGGTTGCAAGAATGGGAAACTAAATGAACACAACAAAACAAATCGCTCCCAAATCATCCTCTAGGTTTCTTTGATCATTCAAAAGGCACTGAATACAGAATCAGCTGTATTCCCTGGACTTTCCTCCTTTCAAATATCCAGTATAAATATTTATTCATCCTATATCCCCAAAGCGCCTATATTGACCTCTGCTCTGGAAGTTAATTTCTGCTTGCTTTGAACAGCTTGAGCATTCCACAATACTTTATACTATGTTGGGCTCTATATATTATATAACAACCATAATTTGATTTAATATTGTTTTACGTTGTATATTATACAATATTATATTATAATATATGTGTAATATAACTATGCGTATTTTTCTCCTGTTAGACTCAGAATTCCATAAAGTTAAGAATTGAATTGCAATCATTTTTTTCTCCTAAAGTGTCCAAAATCTTGCATAATATATGGTAAATATTCCATAAATTATTTTGGACTAAGCAGCTAATTATGATAGAATATATATGAAAATCCTGTAAGAAAGATCTGGAGCGTGGACAGGTCATTAGCAGAGAGATTACTCAAGGGATCTTCCATCAATCTTGTACTCCTTGTAAAGACATCAATTTAGTCTATGTTATACAGCCATTTTTTGTTTGAGGCCTCTAAGATGCTGTGGCCTCTAAGATACTCTTTTCTTTCCAGCCCCACTCAACTGGGAGGGACACTGTGCTGTGATGGAGTCAGGCAAACTTGTGCTCAAGAGTTTTTCCCATCCTTTGCTAGCTAAACCTCAGTTACTTCATCTGCAAAATGGGGAGAGGAATTCTCACCTCACTAGGCCCTTTTGATGGTGAAGTGAGAAAATGATTGTCAAGTGCCCAGGTGTGCCTGGCACATCCAGGCTTTCAGCAAGCAGTTGCCCTGATCTCCTTTGTTATAGAATCAGGGCTATTCCAGGGGCCTCCTGCTCTTGCCTTCACTGAACATTTTTGTCTGTAAGGAAATTAGAAGTATTGTTTATTTATTATGCTTCACCACTGATTATTTAGTATTTGTCACCAGCTCTCTAAGTTTCTCTGTGACATTTATTATAGTCATATTACCTGAGAGTTATAGACCCTGGAAAAGAATCTCTTTTGGTTTATAATGATTGCAGTCATTGGTACTAGACTCGTACCAATGATTTTACGTACATTCTCTTTCCTTACATAACCTGGGCTCCTACCCTCTCAAAAGTGGCATCTCCCATCTTTTTTAAGACATTGTCTCATTTTGGGTCAGTTTGCAGGGTTAGGATCAGAAGCAGGAAGATTGGTTTTATATATTCAGCATTGACTAGTCTAGAAGAACCCAGGAGTTAGTGTATCCTGGGATTGTCAGCTTTTCTTTTTTCAGTTCAGTCTAAGTGCTTTACTTTCAGATATGGGCAATACTGGGTGAAAGCTAACAGTTATTACTGGGCAGATATCCTGCTCTAATGAACTGATAAAAAGGGCTTGATCCAGCCCTGTTTAAGCCAGCATGGTCTCTACTCTTAGCCAATTTCACTGCCCATGTGTAAATAAGCCCTGATCTAAGTCATTCACTGTTTGATTCCTTAAAAACATTTTAAAAAGTCATCAAAGTTATAAAAAGAATAAAAAGAACTGTGATTCCTCCCTTTCACTTTGGCGAGCAAGTTGTATACAGTTGCCTTGTAGGCAATGAGAACTATCACAAAACCAACTAATCTGCATGTCTGCAATTTGCATAGTTCTCACAGTTCTTATTTGTCATTTATTTTTTCATCTGATTTCTACCATATGCATAATGAGTTCTGTTGTCTGTATGAGAAATTTGTGGCTCAAAGAATTGAAGTCATTTGCTGGAACACACAGAGAGACAGAGAGTAGATGTTGGAAATGAGGCAGGAACCTGGGTCTACTGGCTTCCAGCTCAATGATGTAATGAACAGATAAAAATGATTTTAAATGATCACATCTGTACATCAGCCCAAGCATTCCTCATACCTGCTTACTTACCAATTACCAGGTAAGTCTGTAAATGGGCTCCTCTGAGGTCCTTCAAAACAATAACTGTCTGTCTNTGTCCAAAATCTTGCATAATATATGGTAAATATTCCATAAATTATTTTGGACTAAGCAGCTAATTATGATAGAATATATATGAAAATCCTGTAAGAAAGATCTGGAGCGTGGACAGGTCATTAGCAGAGAGATTACTCAAGGGATCTTCCATCAATCTTGTACTCCTTGTAAAGACATCAATTCAGTCTATGTTATACAGCCATTTTTTGTTTGAGGCCTCTAAGATGCTGTGGCCTCTAAGATACTCTTTTCTTTCCAGCCCCACTCAACTGGGAGGGACACTGTGCTGTGATGGAGTCAGGCAAACTTGTGCTCAAGAGTTTTTCCCATCCTTTGCTAGCTAAACCTCAGTTACTTCATCTGCAAAATGGGGAGAGGAATTCTCACCTCACTAGGCCCTTTTGATGGTGAAGTGAGAAAATGATTGTCAAGTGCCCAGGTGTGCCTGGCACATCCAGGCTTTCAGCAAGCAGTTGCCCTGATCTCCTTTGTTATAGAATCAGGGCTATTCCAGGGGCCTCCTGCTCTTGCCTTCACTGAACATTTTTGTCTGTAAGGAAATTAGAAGTATTGTTTATTTATTATGCTTCACCACTGATTATTTAGTATTTGTCACCAGCTCTCTAAGTTTCTCTGTGACATTTATTATAGTCATATTACCTGAGAGTTATAGACCCTGGAAAAGAATCTCTTTTGGTTTATAATGATTGCAGTCATTGGTACTAGACTCGTACCAATGATTTTACGTACATTCTCTTTCCTTACATAACCTGGGCTCCTACCCTCTCAAAAGTGGCATCTCCCATCTTTTTTAAGACATTGTCTCATTTTGGGTCAGTTTGCAGGGTTAGGATCAGAAGCAGGAAGATTGGTTTTATATATTCAGCATTGACTAGTCTAGAAGAACCCAGGAGTTAGTGTATCCTGGGATTGTCAGCTTTTCTTTTTTCAGTTCAGTCTAAGTGCTTTACTTTCAGATATGGGCAATACTGGGTGAAAGCTAACAGTTATTACTGGGCAGATATCCTGCTCTAATGAACTGATAAAAAGGGCTTGATCCAGCCCTGTTTAAGCCAGCATGGTCTCTACTCTTAGCCAATTTCACTGCCCATGTGTAAATAAGCCCTGATCTAAGTCATTCACTGTTTGCTTCCTTAAAAACATTTTAAAAAGTCATCAAAGTTATAAAAAGAATAAAAAGAACTGTGATTCCTCCCTTTCACTTTGGCGAGCAAGTTGTATACAGTTGCCTTGTAGGCAATGAGAACTATCACAAAACCAACTAATCTGCATGTCTGCAATTTGCATAGTTCTCACAGTTCTTATTTGTCATTTATTTTTTCATCTGATTTCTACCATATGCATAATGAGTTCTGTTGTCTGTATGAGAAATTTGTGGCTCAAAGAATTGAAGTCATTTGCTGGAACACACAGAGAGACAGAGAGTAGATGTTGGAAATGAGGCAGGAACCTAGGTCTACTGGCTTCCAGCTCAATGATGTAATGAACAGATAAAAATGATTTTAAATGATCACATCTGTACATCAGCCCAAGCATTCCTCATACCTGCTTACTTATCAATTACCAGGTAAGTCTGTAAATGGGCTCCTCTGAGGTCCTTCAAAACAATAACTGTCTGTCTTATAATGGCTAATGGCTCCTTGGCGACTGTATTGGTATTTACAAGATTCATTTGCTCTCCATGGAGAGCAGGGAGGTAAACTGGAGTGGAAGCCCTCTGAAAATCAGGACAGAGTTCCACAATTCCTGCAGCCCTGAATTAGTGGATTTTCACTGCCTCTTTCTTCTGAGTTGCCACAGATGGCTGGTAGGGCCTTGGGAAGGTTACCTGACTCTGGGAGGGCCTGGGGTTTGGAGGCTTATGTGACTCCCAGAGCTGTGGTCCCAAACCATCACTCACCCCCACCCCAC
>SJYW01011333.1:376526-392622 GCA_006410735.1 Raphicerus campestris
GTGCACTGACATGACCCAGAGGGATGGTATGGGGAGGGAGGAAGGAGGGGGGTTCAGGATGGGGAACACATGTATACCTGTGGCGGATTCATGGTGATGTATGGCAAAACCAATACAATATTGTAAAGTAATTAACCTCCAATTAAATAAATAAATTTATATTAAAAAAAACACGTCAATTCTTCAGCACACAGCTTTCTTTACAGCCCAACTCTCATATCTGAACATGATTACTGGAAAACCTATAGCTTTGACAAGACATGTATTTGTTAGCAAAGACGTCTCTGCTTTTTAATATGCTGTCTAGGTTTGTCATAGCTTTTCTTCCAAGAAGTAAATGTCTTTTAATTTCATGGCTGCAGTCACCATTCATAGTGATTTTGGAGCCCAAGAAAATAAAGTCTGTCACTGTTTCTATTTTTTCCCCATCTATTTGCCATGAAGTGATGGGACCAGATGCCATGATCCCAGTTTTCTGAATGATGGATTTTAAGATATGATTAGGAATGACTATATATGTCTTGAATCCTCAGTGATCCCTGAATCTAGGTAACTGTAGGGTTTGGGCAAATTAAACCTTTAGCCATAGATAATTTTTAAATTCTGGAATTCGGGGAATTTCACATATTCTCTGTGTGCAATGATACTAATTGTACATGTTCATAATAATGTACAATGATCTGTGAGTGAAAATGTTAAAAAAAGAAGCAGAAAAAAAAAACATTCTGAGCTTGCACAGGATAATTCTTCATAGGTACTTCACTGGAGAGTATTGTGAAGACTCTAAACTTGGCAATACTGCTACTGAGTTTAAATGGTTAGGAAAACTGAACTATAAGCAGTAAGTTATATATCATTTCTGTCTTGTTTTGGCTGTAGTAATGAGACTGAGACCAAATTCAGTTACAGTACAGAGCTTTGAATGCATATCTGTCATAAAGGCAGAATAAAGTTGCTCAGAGCATTGTGTTGTCTAAGGGAAATATTACATACTTAATAAGAGGAAGTATATTCTTTTCTAGCATGAAAATTTACAAATGCTAATTTACAAATTAACATCCTCTAGAGTGAGTCAGGATTATACATATTATTCATTTCTGGCAAGACTGTTAACATGCTTTAAGCACAAAAAGCAGCCTTGTGAAGATAAAAATATTTCTTAAGTTTCAGAGGAAAAAATGGTGATGAAAGTAGTCACCTGAAGGAGATTCTTTATCAATATATTCTTGGGTTCATGTTTTATACTATGGAACTAGAAAAGTAGAAACAGAATCAGTAGCATTTATGGGGAAGACAATAAGAAATAAGATTTCTGCAAAACATTTTACTTACTTTTAAAATTACTTTTTAAGAGTACTTTTCCTTTGCTTAATTGAAAATTCAATCTAAATACTAATCCTTTTAAGTCATCTCATCATTTTTGGCTTTTTCTGAAAATTACACTCCTATTGACAACATCTAGGCAGTCAAACTCAAACTGTGGATTCATAAAATATATTCTATGTTCATGCAATACTGAGTTATGATATCAGCAATAAATTTAACAATTTAAAAACTTTAATATCCAAGTGTTTTAATTAATAAAAGACAACTATAGAGTTAATAAAATTTAAATTGTATTAACACAATAAACTGGTTGTCAGCTAAATTTATGAGTTAACAACTTTGGTTTGCTCTTTATTTGAACCACATGAGTATATATGAGTAAATATCTCATAAAAATAAAAATCATGTGAGTAAATATCTGTTATCTTTTTTCACATATACTTTGTTTCATAGATCCAACATGATGTGTCAAAGACACAATGATACAAAATACATTGTTTCTACCCTTGGTAAGCTTATGTGTATGTGCATGCTAAGTAGCTTCAGTCGTGTCTGACTCTTTGGGACTCTATGGACGGTAAGGACGGTAGCCTGCCAGGCTCCTTTGCCCATGGGATTCTCCAGGCAAGAATACTGGAGTGGGTTGCTATGCCTTCCTTCAAGGGATTTTCCTGGCCCCAGAATTGAACCTGCATCCCCTCTAGCTCCTGCATTGCAGGCAGCTTCTTTACCACTGAGCCACTAGGGAAGGCCTAGTAAGCTTACATGCCACAACAAATATGCCACTTGGGCACATTGATTTTCTTGAATTCAAGGTACTTGTGTAAGAATGACATTCTGACCCTCTTTGATCCCTTCTGAAAGCAGACGATAAATCTCTCACATGGAAGACAGTATACTTTCCCTGTATTAGAAGGGTGAAAGGCATGTTTATAACTAGAGATTCCAGAATTCAGGGCCTAGAAGCTTATAAAAACAAACTTTGTTACTTCAATTTAGTCCCCTAAGCTCAAACCCATTTGTTTTGTCAATTGTTCAAAAATTTATTGTTTCTTAGTCTAAAAGGTACAAAAGCTTCCTGCTTTTACTTCCTCAAGATTCCAATTTTTAGGGAGCTCTCATATATATACATATAAATGTATTTTTCTCCTGTTAATCTGTTTTATGTCAATTTAATTATTAGACCAGCCGAAAAGCTTAGAAGATAAGGGAAAATTTTCCTCCCTATAATACATAATGATTTATTTAATTAAAAACAATTCATAATTTATTAAGCCCTCCTTCTTTTGTAAAATGTTTATTTTTACATTTATATTTCTACTTCTTTATGATGTTTTTTTATTAGTAGGAAATTTACTTGGTCAAACAATACAACATTTAAAGTGTCCCAATAAATATTCCTAACACTTTTGCCTGGAAAATCCCATGGATGGAGGAGCCTGGTTGGCTGCAGTCCATAACGTCACTAGAGTCGGACATGACTGAGTGACTTCACTTTCACTTTTCATTTTCATGCACTGGAGAGGGAAATGGCAGACCACTCCAGTGTTCTTGCCTGGAGANTCCTAACACTTTTGCCTGGAAAATCCCATGGACGGAGGAGCCTGGTTGGCTGCAGTCCATAAAGTCACTAGAGTCGGACATGACTGAGTGACTTCACTTTCACTTTTCATTTTCATGCACTGGAGAGGGAAGTGGCAGCCCACTCCAGTGTTCTTGCCTGGAGAATCCCAGGGACGGGGGACCCTGGTGGGCTGCTGTCTATTGGGTCACACAGAGTCAGACACAGCCGAAGCGACTTAGCAGCAGCAGCAGCAAAATGCTTTTTAAACTTTAAACATATTTAAATTCCCACCATCAGTATATATGAGAATTTCATCTTGTAATAGCCTCATCAGTATCAATATTATGTATTTTTCATCACTACTATTTGACAGGTAAAAATTTCCATTTATAATTTTTGCATTTCATTTACTAATAAAAGCAGGTTTCTTAATAACTGTAAGTAGCTTTTATTTCCTCTTTATATATTTTTTATGTTCTGTGCCATTAATAATAATTTTAGTGCTTTTCATATTGATTTCTTTATATTAATAGATTAAGACCAATTTACCTATTTTTATAGTTGTTATGAAAAATTACCTTTTAAATCTGTTTATGTTAGATATATTGAGAATTTAAATATTTGAGTGTGTGTGTGTGCCCATGTGCATGCAACATCTGATCTTTGCTTTTGAAATTTTTCTATTGCTCTTTGGATTACTAACACTTTACTATCTCTAGATTCAAAAGAACTTGCCTATGGCGTTCTTCAAAGTTACATAATGATTTCAGACATACAGACACACGCACACATATGTGTGTATACATGAGAAAGAAAAAGACAAAAGAGAAGTAGAGAGTCCTTTTAAACTCATGGAGCTAGTTTCAAAAAAGAAGAGGAAGTGATCACCCACAAGGCTAAAGTACAACAAAAGTAAGGCTGACTGTCTAATGTGACAAGCGCATTCCTGGATTTCTATTTAAAAATAGAACAACTTTAAATTTCTTGTCTTGTCTTTCGTGAATCTGAAAAAGTCTTCCTATCATCAGGCCTAATAATATATGGATTTAACTCAATTGTGTATTGCAGACAAAAGAAATGTAGATCTCCCCAAACAGAGAGTATCTCTGAGGTACGCCACATGCCATATTTTTCTCCAACCTATCTGATTTGATGGTATGCAGTATTAATCACACATTGTTTACTAAATCTCCATATTTTATAAAGTTGAACTATTTAGCAAACATTAACATATAGGGAACTTACTAATTTCTCTATTACCATTTTCCTAGAAAATCTGTCCTTCATTCTTTTAACTAAATATTTTGTATTTTTTTAAATACAGATAGTAACAACAGATCTCATTTCACATCTCCAAAATAATCATTGCTAAACTTTTAGTATTTAGCTTCCCAGCTGCTTTCTCCAAACCAAGAAATAGCATTTATGATCTAAATAACATTTATAATTCATTTAAGTATTCATACTGGTTAATTCAGAATCTGTTATACAGTTCAATTAACAAACTTGCTACAGATTATTGCAATACTGAAAGTCATTCAGTCATGTCTGACTGTTTGTGACCCCCATGGACTTTATAGTCCATGGAATTCTTTCAGCCAGAATACTGGAGTGGGTAGCTTATCCCTTCTCCAGCAAATCTTCCTGACCTAGAAATAAAACCATGGTCTCCTGCACTGCAGGTGGATTCTTCACCAACTGAGCTATTAGGGAAGCCCTCAATTAACAAACTTGCCACAGGTTCTTGTAACAGATACTATACATCTACCTATTCAATGCCCATTTTCNACCTAGAAATAAAACCATGGTCTCCTGCACTGCAGGCGGATTCTTCACCAACTGAGCTATTAGAGAAGCCCTCAATTAACAAACTTGCCACAGGTTCTTGTAATAGATACTATACATCTACCTATTATTCAATGCCCATTTTCAAGTGTGTTCTTTGCTGTCCTTTTCACCCTATAGGGATGGAAATGCACCAAACTTGATTTTCCAGCCTTCCTTGTGGTTAGGGATAGCTATGACTCCAAGTTTCTGACTAATGAAATCTAAACAAAAATTCACTAGTTATAGTTCACTAAAAGTTTTTTCTTTGCTAATGAAATGGAGCAAATAAGGCTGTAATTGCTATTTTATTGTATACCCTTTTCTATGTCTTGAAAACAGATATGTTGCCTGGGTGTGCCAGTATCACTGCAATCAGAAGGAAGAAGCTAAGAATCTTTGCAAGAGAGAGCAGCAATGCCGAAAGATGCAAAAGTGATAAATTATCACTGANTCAAGTGTGTTCTTTGCTGTCCTTTTCACCCTATAGGGATGGAAATGCACCAAACTTGATTTTCCAGCCTTCCTTGTGGTCAGGGATAGCTATGACTCCAAGTTTCTGACTAACGAAATCTAAACAAAAATTCACTAGTTATAGTTCACTAAAAGTTTTTTCTTTGCTAATGAAAAGGAACAAATAAGGCTGTAATTGCTATTTTATTGTATACCTTTTTCTATGTCTTGAAAACAGATATGTTGCCTGGGTGTGCCAGTATCACTGCAATCAGAAGGAAGAAGCTAAGAATCTTTGCAAGAGAGAGCAGCAATGCCGAAAGATGCAAAAGTGATAAATTATCACTGAATAGGTCAACTGCCTCCAGCAAGATTTTACTTCCATTCTCATTACTTGAGGAAAATAAACTTCATTGTGTCTAAGGAACTCAATCATATTTTCTGTTACTTTTAGTCAAATGCATTCCGAACCGGTATAATTATTTACTCATCTTTATTCTCTCCATTTTTAGACAGAACTCCTTGGAATCCTCTTTACGGTTCAGAAGACAAAGACAGCTGTTGAACATCTGTCTTAGTTAAATGAGTAAGGAAGATTTATGCAATTCTTTCTTGGGCCTCAAATTCCCCCAAGTTAACCTTACCTCACTGTGATCATATGTTTGGTAATTTTTAAACTTAAGTATGTTAATCCTCTATTTAGGTCAAGAGAGGAAAATGTAAACAAAACTTCCTAAGGCAAAGTAAGTAACTTCAAATTTAAAATATTAAATGAAAATACTAAACATAAATGCAA
Source organism: Raphicerus campestris (assembly GCA_006410735.1). Taxonomy (NCBI): domain Eukaryota; kingdom Metazoa; phylum Chordata; class Mammalia; order Artiodactyla; family Bovidae; genus Raphicerus; species Raphicerus campestris. Next base: position 382,490 of record SJYW01011333.1, read on the forward strand.
GACTTTTTTTTTTTTGCATTGACTCATTTAGTCTGTCAACCATTTATTTGAAAGTCTTTGACATGACACCTGTATCTCAGAAAAGATGTGGCAAATAATATTTTTTGTGTTATTTCCTCCCTTTCTATTGATCTTTAACTATTATTTTAATGTGGGCTAAACTCTGACGGGCATTATGAAAGTGGATCTAAATTGGATTATAGTTCTCTATTTTAGTAGGTACAAGAAAGTGTCTCAGACCACAAAGGACTGGTCATTTGTGTTCAGGAAAAAGGAAAAAAAAAACCCAATCTCTTACTTATATAGAACCCACAGGGGGGCGAAAAAAAAAGATGAAAGAGAGAGAATATACTACATTTATTTAAATTGACTTGTGGAACCATTTGTTAGTTACCTTTCCAACCAACGGAATATTCACAGGTATAGGAACCCATACTCACACTTTGAATAAGCAAACAAATGTAACAACAAAAAGAAATGTAGTCAACTAATTTTCACTTAAGAAACAGATTAAACTCATATTTCAACATTAAAATAACAAATTGTGGTGGTTACACAACATTAACTACAGATTTCAATACTTCTGCCTCTGCTTCTGTTTCATGACAAGACCTCTTTATTCATATTTATTTCTAATGGAGAATGGAATATAAACTGGCCTTATACATAAATGACTTTATCTATATGCAAATCATCTCATGGAAATCTCTAGTAACATACTTATGGACAGGCCCACCTTTTAAAAACAGCAAGCCAAACATCACATTTTAAATTCTTTCTTTTCTTCTTTTTTTAAAATCATATTTTACCATACTTTCAGCTCATTCTAACTTCTTTTCCAGGGATTTGTGCAGTAAAACAAGACAAGGCTAAAAAATATGCTATATAAATAAGGATCAGTCTTTTTATCTTCATAGCTCAAATAAGTTCAATTTTACAGTCCTCTTTTGGCATCAATCTACTTAGGCTTTGCCAACTGCTTTTGCATTGAATTTATGAAGTTTTCAAGCAACAGTCAAAGCAAAAGCTAAACATTTGGAATAAGTTTTGTTCAGTTCAGTTCAGTTCAGTCACTGAGTCGTGTCCGACTGTTTGAGACCCCATGGACTGCAGCACTCCAGGCCTCCCTGTCCATCACTAACTCTCGGAGTTTAATCAGACTCATGCCCATTGAGTCAGTGATGGCATCCAACCATCTCATCTTCTGTTTTCCCCTTCTCCTCCTGCCTTCAATCTTTTCCAGCATCAGGGTCTTTTCCAATGAGCCAATTCTTCACATCAGGTGCCCAAGGTATTGGACTTTCAGCTTCAACATCAGTCATTTCAATGAATATACAGGACTGATTTCCTATAGGATGGACTGGTTGGATCTCCTTGCTATCCAAGGGACTCTCAAGAGTCTTCTCCAACACCACAGTACAAAGGCATCAATTCTAACTCTCAGCTTTCTTTATNTGTCTCCAAATACAGAGTTTTCATGGTTTAATTTCCTTGGAAGATACATTTCCAACCTCCTCATGGGGGTCATATGGGGGGTGGGTGGCCATTGTCTGGGTGTTCAGGGGTGAGCAGAGTTACTTGGAGCTTGACCAGGGATCTTTAAAGTGATCCTTATGATTACATCCGGTTACTTCACCCTGGCCTATGGCAGTCCGCGTGCTTCCAATGCTCTTGTTAGCGTGTTTTTTTTTCTTTTTCCTGCAGTATTAGCTACTTTCTTCACTCTGTTTTTGTTTTTTTGGTTGTTGTTCTTTGCTTGGGATAAAGTTGCTTTACACTGTTGTGTTACTTTCTGCTGTACAATGGAGTGCATCAGCTATAGGTATACATGCATCCCCTCCCTCTTGGATCTCCATCCCACCACCCACCCATCGCATCTAAGTCACCCTAGAACACCGAACCGAGCTCCCTGTGCTCAGCTCAGCAGGTTCCCACTAGGTGTCTTTTCCACACATACTAGTGTATGTGTGTCAAGTCCAATCTCCCAATTCATTTCCTCCCCCACCCATGTCCAGTTATTACTGCTCTGCCTGCTCTGCACCTCCCAGATCGGTGAAATATTTTATCTGTTGAGATCGTCTTTCCTGTTCAGTTTGCCCCTATAAATTTTGTAGCTTTTTCATGCCTTTATCTTTATTTAGCAGGGTTCTGAGAGGGACAAGAGGGAGAGTGATCCCATTGCCTGCAGGGTTTTTATAACAACAAGGGAGACCCACACTTAGTTCCTATGGTTGTCTTTTTGCATTAAAATGACAGTCCTAGGCTTTTTCCCCAAGCACTTAAGCCTAAGCTAGGCATGCCTTTCAACACATCTATACTGTGTCCTGGGAGCAACCTTCTCCCATTTGTATTAAATTTTAAACTTGCTTTTTTTCTAAAAACAATGCAGAATTGCAGATATATTCATGGTTAGGAATGGAAAATCATATTATGAACAGTAGGGCTTTATATGACTTGGTCTTATATAGACTAGTAATGTGGGTGTGTGTATTCAGTCATGTTTGACTCTTTGCAGCCCCCTGGACTGTAGCCCTCCAGGCTCCTCTGGTCATGGAATTTTCCAGGCAAGAATACTGGAACAGGTTCTACACCAGGGGATCTTCCTGACCCAGGAATCAAACCACATCTCTTGTGTCTCCTGCATTGACAAGTGGATTCTTTACCAGGAGTGCCACCTGGGAAGCCCATATACTGTAATGGAGAAAGCAAAAACTTGTGGAGTCATAAGCATCTGGTTGTCCATCTCAGTTTTGCCACTATTACTGTGTGACTTAAGGAAATTTGATCAACGTTTCTGAACCTCAGTTTCCTTATCTACAAGGTATTTATAACACCTAACACCTAGCAAAGATCTATTGAGAATTTAAGGAAATGATGGTAGAAAGTGAGCTTGTGATGATGCTTATTAAATTGTAGCTGTTTTTACTCTGATTAAAGTCTTGCCCAGACTTCCAATAAATAGAAGTTTCTGGAGCTATTGACAAATATTCCTTCTCAGTCCCAAACAACAGAACACCAGCAGACAATGCCTATTTAAAGAAAAGCCTCATTTAAATACTTGAGAAAAGCTATCTCCTTATCTTCCCCATAAATCTTCTTCTTTGCTTCTCATAATGCAGAAATGAGTTCCAGGCCTGGAGACAGCAGTATCAGGGCAATATTTTATGGTGTTATTGCACTTTGGATCCAAACATGCCCCGAGGATTTTATAAGCAAAAATGAAATTTCTTCCCATCCCTGTGGCATAAGCATTTCATTACTAAATTTATAGACAGATAAACAGTGACTCACAAAAATGAAAACTTTCTCCCCAACCTTGGCTATGACTAATGGACTTTGGCAGAAAATAGCTATCCATGTACCTCCAAGCACCTCGAATTCAATTTCTGCAATCTGAATCTCCTACCTGGTATCCCAAGGGATTGTGTGGAAGGTGAGACTAAAGTGGAGTCTTCTCATTGAGATATCAGATGTTATGCTGGGGCTGGAGGGAGTGTCACCGAAATGTGAAGTTGCAAAGACTGTTGTTTACTGGAGTACAAAGGTATGAGGGTAAATGGGGAAGAGTGTATCTCACAGAAAGAGAGGACCTCCGGAGACTTGATTCTTCTGATTCCTAGCTGTGATCTGGTCATGCCATTCAATTTAACAAGTGTTAATTGCCTACTTGTGCTTCCTAGGTGGCTCAGTGGTAGAGAATCCACCTGCCAATTTAGGAGACATGTGTTTGATCCCTTGGTGAGGAAGATCCCTGGAGAAGAAAATGGTAATACACTCCAGTATTCTTTCCTGGGAAATCCCATGGACAGATGAGCTGCAGGCTTTAGTCCATGGAGTGGTAGAGAGTCAGATATGATAGTGGCTAAATGACAACAGTTGTCTGCTTACTGTGTGCCAGTTACACTCAAAGCCAACACTGTATTGATTTTTTCTTCTCTACCCAGAAAAGAAACACCAGTTCTTTGAACATTTCTTGATAGTTTTATTATGTAAGAAGATAAAATTCTTTGAGATGAGTTAGTCTCTGCTAATGAAAAATTTGATTGAATTCAGTAAATATCGATTAATCATTATATGTGTGAAGTTTCACTGGGCAGGATCAGCGAGAGTTTCAGAGATGAATAAAGACCCAATTCATACTCTCCCCTCCCCCTCCCCAAAGCCCACACTCCAAGTGAGAAGGTAGACATCAACAGAATGAGCTTGAATAGAAGCTGTGTGACANAGATCAGTGAGAGTTTCAGAGATGAATAAAGACCCAATTCATACTCTCCCCTCCCCCTCCCCAAAGCCCACACTCCAAGCGAGAAGGTAGACATCAACAGAATGAGCTTGAATAGAAGCTGTGTGACAATGTGTGCTCTCCAAGAGATTTATAAGACTCGAGAGTAGAGAGATGAAGAAGAGCTTTAGAAGGACCAGGGAACGTCTCGTAACTGAGCAATAAAGGAACAGATATAATTTTGATNGGATCAGCGAGAGTTTCAGAGATGAATAAAGACCCAATTCATACTCTCCCCTCCCCCTCCCCAAAGCCCACACTCCAAGTGAGAAGGTAGACATCAACAGAATGAGCTTGAATAGAAGCTGTGTGACAATGCGTGCTCTCCAAGAGATTTATAAGACTCGAGAGTAGAGAGATGAAGAAGAGCTTTAGAAGGACCAGGGAACGTCTTGTAACTGAGCAATAAAGGAACAGATAGAATTTTGATGAAAGGAAGAGAGAAGAAAAGATGTTCTAGGTGGAGGGATTAGCCTAAGGAAAAGGCATAGAGGCATGACAAGATATGAACATTTGGGGAAATAATGTATGAACTATAAAGTGTCTGACAGAAGAATGACAAGATATGAATGAAGAGGACCACTTATTCTTTGAATGTTTTACTATTTCCACCTTCAAAAAGAGGGAAAATAAAAACATTTGCATCAAGATCTCTTCACATTTTACAGTTTCATGATTTTGATAACTGGAAGTAGGTCAGCTTAAAAGCTGTCTATTGAAGAATTGGAGCAAAGTCAATCAGAAACCCTGAGAGAAGACCATCACTTAATTAGACATAGAAGAATCTCTGACTGAGGGAAATCTTACTCTATTTTCTTATTTTATTTAAAAATTCAAAGGGAAGGACACTAATTGTCCGAGCTTGTATCAAGTGTTACTCTTTCTCTAGACTGAGGATTGTTGGCCTGGAATATGGGATTTCTAAGAAGAAAATTGCTTAAATTTGAACCCTTGTTTATGATGTTTATGATTCCCTGGTGGCGCAGATGGCAGAGTCCACCTGCAATGCAGGAGATCCAGGTTTGATCCCTGGATTGGGAAGATACCCTGGAGAANCATAGAAGAATCTCTGACTGAGGGAAATCTTACTCTATTTTCTTATTTTATTTAAAAATTCAAAGGGAAGGACACTAATTGTCCGAGCTTGTATCAAGTGTTACTGTTTCTCTAGACCGAGGATTGTTGGCCTGGAATATGGGATTTCTAAGAAGAAACTTGCTTAAATTTGAACCCTTGTTTATGGTGTTTATGATTCCCTGGTGGCGCAGATGGCAAAGAGTCCGCCTGCAATGCAGGAGATCCAGGTTTGATCCCTGGATTGGGAAGATACCCTGGAGAAGAAAATGGTAACCCACTCCAGTATTCGTGCCTGGAGAATCCCATGGATTTGTGTCCGAATCCCATCAGACACGACTGAGTGACTTCACTTTCACTTTTCACTTTATGGTGTGGACAAAAATCAAACCTTGGAGAAAAGGGTGGAAAAGTGGGATGCTTTTCAGGTCAGAAAAATGTATATTATGTATCAATATTATGGTAACGTGCCCTAAATTTCATGGCTAGAATTTGAATGCCAAGCCTTGTGATAGTTCCACTGGATCCTTCTGCTTCTTAAATGAGCTAATGTAAAATGCAAAATTAGATAATGTAAAATGTAAAACTATTAGTTTTATAGTTGTTTATAGTAGGAGGGCTAGTCCAGTGTCAGTTTACTCCGTCGTTGCCAGAAGGGATATTTCCTCATAAACTTCATAGATCACTCATACTTTTAGGTGTCTGCCAAGTAGAAACCTGGAATTGAAAAATCAGACAATCAGATAATGTTAAATGTAAAATTTAGGAATTTATAAAACATTTCAGATACTAGAGGTAGAATAATGTTATTTCTGAAGTATGGANTCTGTCGTTGCCAGAAGGGATATTTCTTCATAAACTTCATAGATCACACATACTTTTAGTGTCTGCCAAGTAGAAACCTGGAATTGAAAAATCAGATAATCAGATAATGTTAAATGTAAAATTTAGGAATTTATAAAACATTTCAGATACTAGAGGTAGAATAATGCTATTTCTGAAGTATGAACTTTCTGAAATCTCAATTGAATGCCTGTCAANATCACTCATACTTTTAGGTGTCTGCCAAGTAGAAACCTGGAATTGAAAAATCAGACAATCAGATAATGTTAAATGTAAAATTTAGGAATTTATAAAACATTTCAGATACTAGAGGTAGAATAATGTTATTTCTGAAGTATGGACTTTCTGAAATCTCAATTGAATGCCTGGAAATTTCAACAAGCTTTATCCACTCTGATCAACATAGGCTCCGATGTCTCAGAACTATTCTTGTGGAATGCTACCCTTATACATGTGCAGCTTACTATTCAGCCAAAGACTTAAAGTCAGTTGTTCAGTCATGTCCACCTCTTTGTGACCCAATGCACTGTATCCCACTGGATTCCTCTGTCCAGGGAATTCTGCAGGCAAGAATACCAGAGTAGGTTGCCATTTCCTTCTCTAAGGGATCTTCCCAACCCGGGGATTGAACCTGGGTCTCCTGCATTGCAGACAGATTGTTTACTGTCTGAGCCACCAGGGAAGCCCCCAAACTTAAGGGGCCCCCAAACCCAGGTTTAAAGTACATTTTCTCTATGCAACTCTCTCCTCTATGCTACCCTCACCTGCAAATTCTGTCAACTCATTCATCCCCAGATCTGATTTCTGCCTCCTCAGCTCAGCCAGACTGTATTCTGTCTTTCTGCACCACAACCTGAGAAGTGTTTCCAGGCAGAAAATCAAGGCAATCAGGAGGCTCAGTCTGTGCTTTGATCATCAGCTATTGCTTCTCAGCTCCAAATCCGCTCCCTTGATGCTGGGGCCCTCACTGTACAACTCCTTTATTTCAAGGTTCACAGTCGAGTGCTACCTGTTGTTTCATGTCTAAAAAGGGTCACTTAGTATATTTTCCCCAGTTGTATAGTTGTTTACGGTAGGAGGATGAGTCCAGTCTCAGTTATTCCGTCATTGTCAGAAGGGATGTTTCTTCATAAACTTCATAGATCACACATACATTTAGGTGGCTGCCAAGTAGAAACCTGGAATTAAAAAATCAGACTCTCCTGGATCATTTTTGTTTCTTACAGTTATGATGAAACAGTGGCTGACCCAGAGATATCCAGGCAGTCTCTCTCTGGAAGTTAAAAGTTGATTCATCTCATAATACCAACTATCCATGTACCTTAGACTTAGGCTTTAAGCTGGAGATAATTGGTGGGAATAGCCTAAGACATTCTGAAATGGTATAGCGCCAGCAAGGGGTGTATTGATATAAGATCCTTCATAAGTGCCTCACTTTATTAGTCACATGGATAAATGATGTCATACTCACAGAATGTAAATAGAATGGCAAAAGCATAGCCACACTATATAAAGAAAGTTTTAAGGGACTAAATATGTGACATGAGAAACATTTTTAATTTTTGAAGGGATGTCACGTGGAAAAAAAATTGAATTCATTCTAGGTGAGCCAGGTGTTAGGAGCAGGATCAATGGGTGTTATAGGAAGAAATCATTTGTTGAACTGAATAAAGAACTTTCTATCAACCAGGGTTCTCCAAACACAGAAGGAGCTGTCACTGGAGAGAGTGACTTTATGTCAGTGNGTTCGTTCTAGGTGAGCCAGGTGTTAGGAGCAGGATCAATGGGTGTTATAGGAAGGAATCATTTGTTGAATTGAATAAAGAACTTTCTATCAACCAGGGTTCTCCAAAGACAGAAGGAGCTGTCACTGGAGAGAGTGACTTTATGTCAGTGGAAGCGTATTAGTGTTCTTCTGCAGCCAAATGCTCACAAATTGCCACAAATTTAACAGCTCAAAACAATATCCAGTTTTATCTGTTATGTTGGTGAAAATTCTAGGTAGGTTTAGAAGAATACTCTGCTTGCTGCTGCTGCTGCTGCTGCTGCTGCTAAGTTGATTCAGTTGTGTCCGACTCTGTGTGACCCCAGANGACCATTCCAAAGAGAAGGAAATGCAAGAGGGCAAAGTGGTTGTCTGAGAAGGCTTTGCAAATAGTTGAGGAAAGAAGAGAAGTGAAAAACAAGGGAAAAAGAATAAGGTATACCCAGCTGAATACAGAGTTTCAGAGAAGAGCAAAGGGAGACAAGAAAGCCTTCTTAAGTGAGAATGTAAAGAAGTAGAGGATGGGAAAGACTAGAGATCTGTTCAAGAAATTTGGAGATATCAAGGGAACATTTCACGCAAAGATGGGCACGATAAAGGACAGAAACACTAAGGATCTGACAGGTAGAAGAGATTAAAAAGAGGTGGCAAGGATACACAAAAGAACTACAGAAAAGAGGTCTTAATGACCCAGATATCCATTATGGCGTGATCACTCACCTAGAGTCTAACATTCTGGAGTGCGAAGTCAAATGGGCCTTAGGAAGCATTACTATGAACAAAGCTAGTGGAGGTGATAGAATTCAAGCTGAGCTATTTAAAATCCTAATAGAGGATGCTGTTAAAGCGCTACACTCAATATGCCAGCAAATTTGAAATATTCAGCAGTGGCCACAGGACTGGAAAAGGGCAATTTTTATTCCAATCCCAAAGAAGGCCAGTGCCATAGAATGTTCACTATGCTGGACAATTGTGCTCACTTTGCATGCTAGCAAGGTCCTGCTCAAAATCCTTCAAGCTGGGCTTCAGCAATATGTGAACTGAAAACTTTCAGATGTACAGGCAGGATCTAGAAAAGGCAGAGGAACCAGAGATCAAATTGCCAACATTCTCTGGATTATAGAGAAAGCAAGGGAACTCCAGAAAGGCATCTACTTCTGCTTCATGGACTACGCCTTTGACTGTGAGGATCACAACAAACTGTGGAAGATTCTTAAAGAGATGGGAATACCAGACCACCTGACCTGCCTCTTGAGAAATCTGTATGCAGGTCAAGAAGCAGCAGAACCTTACATGGAACAATGGACTGGTTCAAAATTAGGAAAGGAATACTTTAGGCTGCATGTTGTCACCCTGTATATTTAACTTATATGCAGAGTACATAATGTGAAATTCCAGGCTGGATGAATCACAAGCTGAAATCAAGATTGCTGGGAGAAATATCAGCAGCCTCAGATATGCATATGCTACTACTCTAATGGGAGAAAGTGAAGAAGAACTAAAGAGCCCTTTGATGAGGGTGAAAGAGGAGAGTGAAAGCTGGCTTAAAACTCAAAAATTAAAAACTAAGATCATGGCATCTGGTCCCAAAACTTCAGGCAAATAGAAGAGGAAAAAGTAGAAGCAGTGACAAATTTTATTTTCTTGGGCTCCAAAAATCACTGCAGATGGCAACTGCAGCCATGAAATTAAAAGACACTTGCTCTTTGGTAGTAAAGCTATGACAAAGCTAGACAACATATTAAAAAGCAAAGACATCACTTTGCTGACAAATGTCCATATAGTCAAAACTATTGTTTTTCCAGTGGTCATATATGGATGTGAGAGCTGGACCATAAAGAAGGCTGAGAGCCGAAGAATTGATGCTTTGGAATTGTGGTGCTGGAGAAGACTCTTGAGAGTCCTTTGGACAGCAAGGAAATCAAGTCCATCAATCTTAAAGGAAATCAACAACTGTGAACATTCATTAGAAGGACTGATACTAAGCTGAAACTCCAATACTTTCGCCACTTCATGTGAAGAGCCGAGTCATTGAAAAAGACCCTGATGCTAGAAAAGATAGAAGGCAAAAGGTGAATGGGGCACCAGGATGAGATGGTTACATAGCATTAGTGACTCAAAGGACATGAATTTAAGCAGACTTGGGGAGATAGTGAAGGACTAGGAAAG
>SJYW01011333.1:394077-416190 GCA_006410735.1 Raphicerus campestris
GGGTTGCGAAGAGCTGGACAAGACTTAGTGACTGAAAGCAATACATAGTAGCTTGCATCAGCTAACCCCAGTCTCTCAGTCCAGTCCTCTTCTGCCACTCCTACCCCTTGGCAACCATAAATCTGTTCTTTATGTCTACCATCCAAGTTCTCTTAGCCTACAAGTGTACATTAGATATCCTGTGTTTAAATGGTCCATATTATATGGATATAACATACATACATATACATATATATGATATATATTATATACACATATATAATATACATATATATTCAATATATATAATATATATATATATGAGATATATAATAGGTATAAGAGATATCCCCTCCTGTTTGGATTAATGTCATTAGAATGATAATTTAAATTTTAGAAAACATTGCTTTTCATCTACCTTTTTAAGCAGAGTATAGCATTTGACAAGTATTAATTGACAATTTTTCTATGTACAGATCTCTGTGTTAGGCATCGTGAGAACTGTAGAGCTGAAATAGAACTGTTTCTATGCTTCTTTAAATATTCCATCACATGCATCATTATGAGCACTGATGATTGACATGTCTGGGTGATGGTGATGCAAGAGCCATAGGGATGGACACTGAGCTTCTCACAGTGAGGTGTTCTTCAGTGCAGTCTTGTTATTTGAGGATTTTCATGACTCATGACACACAGAAGTCCTATGACCTGCATGTAATCACTTGTAGTCTAGCTCAGCACAAACATGAATTCCCGAATCCATGGAGTGGTAAGTAGACTTGACTGGCTTGGCAGCACCCACATCTCAGTGTCGTGTTGCTGTTTCCTACTCATTATTGGTGAGCAGTCAAGTTTGTGATGGCGTGAAATATTCTTTGTGGCACATGCCAGAAAGAAGGCCAATGGGTTGCTGGTGGAGGTAGAAACAAAGAGAAAATGAAGGGACTTTAGGATGGGATGCCTCTTTGGCAGTTTCGGATCAATAAAGTAATCCAAATAATGAATTTGGTGATAATTTTAATTTATTAAATTTCAAAAAGTTTCAACTGATTACTGAGCTGAACCAAATTCTATGAAGAATTAAGAAAACAACTCAAGACATCAGTTTAGCAAGGGCTAAAATTTGTAGTCATGAGAGAAGCAAATGTAATTTAAACCCACATTTTAGGCAGTGAAAAGAAAATAGGAAAGGACTAGTGGATCTTCCAGGCTTTCCTGGTGGCTCAGATGCTAAAGAATCTGCCTGCTGTGCTGGGGTTCGATCCCTGGGTCAGAAAGATTCCCATGGAGAAGGAGATGGCGACCCACTCCAGTATTCTTGCCTGGAGAATTTTATGGACAGAGGAGCCTGGTGAGCTACAGTCCCTGGGGTTGAAAGAGTTGGACATGACTAACTAGAGACTAGAGAGTTGATCTTCCGCTGTGATTCTTCCTAGAGATTCACTGTTTCTTGGAATTTTGTACAATTACTGTCACCACCCTGGTGCTCTTCCTTAAGTAATGATATTGAAGAGGGGACAAAGATCCTTGCTCTAACGCCCCTTGGCAGTTAGGGAGAAGCTGGATGAGGCTTTAGTATGGGCATGATGATAACAAACTGGAAATGAATGGCACCTGCCTCTATATTTAGTCTCACAAGACATGGTGACTTGTCTTCAAGTTTGAAGCCTCCTAGCAGAGGTCTTCTTATCTGGCTCCCAGGCCACCTTCATCTGGCCAACCTCATCTTCCTGCATCTATTTGAAATGCTCCCAGAGTGTTAGATTCCTTGAATCCAGGCCCAGGAGACTAAGTCAGGAAATACATTTTCCCTTTAGAGGAGAGCCTTACGTCTGCCTCTAGGAGTAAGGCTTTATCACTGGAACAAATTTCAGTACAGTGTTACAGTATTACCAAAAAATAGATTTTTAAAATAGCAGCAGACTTATTTCAGTATTTTTATTATGCCGCAGTGCCACTTGTCACCTGCCTCTTGGAGCTGCTGTTTCATACTGTGTCAAGCCCATCAATGCGGCCCTTCTTTCATGCTTTCTTTTAAAGATTAGATGTTCAGGAAAATCTTAATGATCAGCTTAGAGTTTTAATGGATAAGACAGAGGAGTGAGTTGAAATCATCATTCCCCAGTAAAATGTAAAATGATTCACTACACATTTCTGTTTCTCAGAGACCTTTCTTGGACAGACTACCCTATGGGTATGAGAAAAATCAGGGATAGGATATCCTTTGCCCCTTTTCAGCCGGGTTCAGCTGCCTGATTCATCTCTTCATAATCTTTTCATTATAAAACATTTAGCATAGCACACCCAAACTGATCAAAGGGATCTGCAAGCAGATGAGGGCTCCACCATTCATAGAAGGCTGTGAGCAGTTAAAATATAGAATTTAGTGGGAGGATTTTGTTATGTGACAATGATCTCTGCTCCAGTTTATGGGAAGCTATGTCTCAGGCACTGTGTTAAATACTTTTCTTGAAGATGTTTTTCATTTCATTGCTCACAAGCATGTTAGATGCTTTTATTATTCCCATAATGTTAATGAAGACAGACTATTTAACTTCCCTCGGTGGAATGTGGGTGAAAATTCCAGCAGTCCAGATGTGAAGTCTGGGTTCTTAAACACTATGCTATAGAGACTGTCATAAACAAATGAGTTTCATACCATATATTGGAATCATTACAGATCAAAATAGGTCATTTAAATTTTTTTGCTCTATTTTATATTCATTTTCAAGCAAAAATATATCCATTAGGGCAGTGTTTCCTAAACTTCCTTCAATGATAAGGCTTACATCGGATACATATAAAATTGGAGTTGACCAAATTTCCCCCAACACACTTTACTACTCTTGCCTGTAGAATTCCATGGACAGAGGAGCTGGGCAGGCTACAATCCATGAGATCACAAAGAGTCAGACATGACTGTGTGACTACCTTTCAGTTTTTTTTTCTCACTTTTTCACATTTCTCCCACAGAGAAGAAGATTGAATAGGAGCATGGGTTAATGATGCTTAAAAACTTTATTTTAGGAAGTCACTCAGATGATTCTTGTCTTTGGGCAAGTTTCAGAAATTCTGCTGATGAGTGTCCCTGGTTCTTATTATATTTGGAGCCCTTCTCTCATTGTCCTAGAGGCTAGGAGTCTAAAGGCAAGGTGTCAAGAGCCAGGCTCTCTCTGAAGCCTCTAGAGAGTGTTTTCTTGCCTCCTCCTAGACTTGTGATTGCTGCAATCCCAGGCATTCTTTGGCTTATTGATACATCTCTTCAGTCTTTGCCACCATTGTCTTATGATGTTCTGCCTGTGTATCTTCTATCACTGCGTCCAAATTTCCATTTTCTTATAGGGAATCACTCATTGGAATAAGGCCACCTTAATCCATCATGAGGGACTTCCCTGGTGGCTCAGTGGTAAAGAATCCACCTGCCAATGCAGGAGATGCAGGTTCAATCCCTGGGCTTCTCCCTCCTGGAGAAGCAAATGGCAACCCATTCCAGTATTCTTGCCTGGGAAATTCCATGGACAGAGGAGCCTGGTGGGCTACCCTCATGTGGTCCCCCAAAAGTCAGACACAATTTATAAACTAAAAAAAAAAAGAAAGAAAGAAAGAAAAATCCATCATGAACTCATTTTAACTTGGTTTCATCTGCAGAGCTTATTTCCAAATAAGGTCACTTTCACTGGTACTGGGGGTCAGAACCCAAACATATCTTGTCAGGGGGTATATAGTCCTACTCACAGCAGTCATGATGCATTATTAAAAAATATTACTGGGATCAATTTGGTAAATTTCTTTTGAGTTTTGCATTTACATTCATGAGACATATTATTCACAGTTGTTTTTTTTTTCTTAAAAAACTGCTATTTTGTTTTGTTTTGCTATCCAGGCAGTGCTAGACTCAGAATGAGTTGCAAAGTATTTCTCCCTCTTCTAATTGCTGCAATACATTGCATAGAATTGGTAATATTTCTTCTTTATATGTTTGACAGAATGCTCCAGTTAAGTCATTTGGCCATGAAGTTTTCTTCTTGAAAAGGTTTTTAACTACAAGTTCACTCATTTTATAGATATTAAGGCATTTAGTTTATATATTTCTTCTTGAGTAGATGTTGGTTGTTTGTGTCTTTCAAGGACTTTATCTGTTTCATCTTAATCACTAAATGTATTGGCATAAAATGTATATTTGTCTATTTGTCCTTATAGTTTTATCAATTTTTCCCTTATGTATTTTGAATCTCTGTTATCAAGTACATAACATTTACAATTATTGAGTGATCAAGCCTCGTCCCTGGTTCTGAAGTTAAATCTTCTTCAGAGATCACAAATCTGACATCATTCACTGTAAGCTATCATCTTGGAGGCTCGTCTGGGATCTTCAGGACAAGGGATGAAGATATAATTATTCTTCTGCATAGCAAGGGCTTCCCTGGTGGCTCAGTGGTTAAAGAGTCTGTCTGCAGTGCAGGATAGCTGTGTTTGATCCCTGGCTTGGGAATATCCTCTGGAGAAGAAAATGGTAACCCACTCCAGTGTTTCTGCCTGGAGAACTCCACGGACCGAGGAGCCTGGTGGCTACAGTTCATGGGGTCACAAAGAGTCAGACACGACTGAGTGACTAACACTTTCACTTACTTGATGAACTGATCCTCATTTCCCTGTTTTTCCNTTAATCACTAAATGTATTGGCATAAAATGTATATTTGTCTATTTGTCCTTATAGTTTTATCAATTTTTCCCTTATGTATTTTGAATCTCTGTTATCAAGTACATAACATTTACAATTATTGAGTGATCAAGCCTGGTCCCTGGTCCTGAAGTTAAATCTTCTTCAGAGATCACAAATCTGACATCATTCACTGTAAGCTATCATCTTGGAGGCTCGTCTGGGATCTTCAGGACAAGGGATGAAGATATAATTATTCTTCTGCATAGCAAGGGCTTCCCTGGTGGCTCAGTGGTTAAAGAGTCTGTCTGCAGTGCAGGATAGCTGTGTTTGATCCCTGGCTTGGGAATATCCTCTGGAGAAGAAAATGGTAACCCACTCCAGTGTTTCTGCCTGGAGAACTCCACGGACCGAGGAGCCTGGTGGCTACAGTTCATGGGGTCACAAAGAGTCAGACACGACTGAGTGACTAACACTTTCACTTACTTGATGAACTGATCCTCATTTCCCTGTTTTTCCTGCTTCTCTGTCATTACAGTTTCTTCTGTAATATCTGGCCTGCCGTTAAGCCCATCAATGGATTTTTGAAATCTCAGATGTAGTTCTCATTTCTGGAAATTTGATTTGAATATTATTAATGTTATCTCTGTTTATATTTAAGTTTTTGGATGTACAGAATACAGTGATAACAATAATTATTCTGATGCCCTTGTCTGATAATTCTAACATGTAATTTATGGCTGGTTTCAATTCATTGATCTAGTTTATATTACAGATCCTCTTTCTTGCTTCTTTGCATGCTTTGTAATTTTTCAGCGGATGCTAGTCTTCATAAATTTTACCTTTTTGGGTGTTGGATATTGTATACTTATAAATATTCTTGATTTTTATTGTGGGAATTTCCTAAGTTACTTGGAAACAATTGAACTTTTTCAGGTCTTGCTTTTAAGATTCTTTTTGGTGTAACAGAACAGTGTTTAGTCTGGGCCAGTTATTCTCCAATACCAAGTCAAGACTCTTCTGAATAATCTACCCAGTGTTCCATGAATTATAAAGTGTTGCAATCTGGCAGGTGGGATTGGGCATTCTTTTTGTTTCTTGTGGGCACTGAGGACTATTTCCTCTATCTTTTCTGATGGTTCATTCCTTGAAGCTATTTCCCTGTACAGATGTACTGATCTGCTGAATTCTTGGGAAAGACATCTGCAGATTTCCATATATCATTGTGCATTTCTCTCTTCCCTAGAATTCTGTTCTGTGAATTCTAGCTACTCATGTCTACCTAGATTTTCAGCTCCAGCTCCTTAATTTCAGGGATTGTTGAGGGTCTGCCTGGGTTCTCCTTTTCTGCTTTACATCTGGAAACATCAGCAAACTGAGGCAATCATAGGGCTCACCTCATTTGTTTCCTATCTCATGGACCACTGTCTTTTGTTGCTTAATATACAGTCCCAAACTGTTGTTTTATATATTCTATATTTTTCCCTTGTTTTTGTCATTAGAGTAAATCTGGTCCCTGTTATTCTACTTTGACTAGAAGTCCTCATATACAGAATTTTGCAGATGTATGCATATATGTGTTTTTTTCTCATGAGAAATTCCATAGATTCCATGAGATTCTCTAAAGAATATGTAACCGTCTTTAAGAACAAGAACCTCTCATTTATAGTAATTCTCATATGGCCTTAAATTTTATTTATGTCCCTAAATTTTATAAATATATCTGTATATTCCTTTACACACTTCTAAATTTTCTATAAATTTAAATTTTCACTAAATTATAAATACTGACATTTAAAAAAACAAATATTTTATGTCACTCTTTTAAGTGTATCTGGTAGATTCTAAATATCTCAGCATTTGATAGCCAGAATTGTCCATTTTAAAAATGATGAGCAAGATTTTCTTCAACAATCCTTCTTAGGATTTGTTACTGTGCAGCATTCAAAGCAAAATCTGCAAAGGGAAAAAACCCACATGTAGTGAAGTGTGAAGGAAGCTGGGCTCAAGCTAGCAAGAGTCCTTGCTGAGTGGAATCACACCTGACTGGCTTAATTCTTTCATCAAGGAGTTGTGACAACATATGTGAAACATTGTCAACAGGGAAGCTCATTTGAAACTCAGTGCCCAGGTTTTAATTGAGGGCTGATCATGTAGGCACCCATCCTTAGAACCTACCAAAACCTTAGATTCCTAGAAGGAAAACAAGCATTCAGCATAAACCATCCTTGTAGTCCTCCATTGTTTTGGAAAAAACTTTCTGTGCTCACACACGCATCAGAAACTCTCCCATCATGCTGGGGTTGCTTTAGCTTGAATCCCTGCAGATTTAAAGAACACTCCTTTTGCTTCTCATTGATTCATACAAGTACAGCACACACATGTAACTCTCTCTCCTCAGAGCTGTGTGGTTAATTGCAGTCATAATGCCTGCTGTCACACCAGTTCTCCCAGGTCCCAAATAGACTTGTGTCTCCATATGCCACAGCCTCCTCTTCACTCTAATTCAACCCACACGTGGAACTTAGCGCTGATATTAGCTTTCAACAAAAATACCCAGAATTGTACTCACCTGTCATTTTGAAAGATTTTGGTGAAATTTTGGGAAAATTGAGGAATTCAAAGAGAAAATTAATCACTTATACTTCTGCTAACTTAACCCTTCAGTTTCCTCAATTGTAAAATGGGAAAAATAACAGTGCCGACATCAGAAGGCTGTTAGGAGAACTAAATTACAATTTTTATTACTATCTTGATTCTCTGCTTTCCTCTCTCAGTTTCCCTCCTCATGCCCCTTCCTCCAAAATTGCTTTCCTGGAAGCAGCAAGTTTTTATTCTCCTCCTCGTCTCCNGTCTGGGATCTTCAGGACAAGGGATGAAGATATAATTATTCTTCTGCATAGCAAGGGCTTCCCTGGTGGCTCAGTGGTTAAAGAGTCTGTCTGCAGTGCAGGATAGCTGTGTTTGATCCCTGGCTTGGGAATATCCTCTGGAGAAGAAAATGGTAACCCACTCCAGTGTTTCTGCCTGGAGAACTCCACGGACCGAGGAGCCTGGTGGCTACAGTTCATGGGGTCACAAAGAGTCAGACACGACTGAGCGACTAACACTTTCACTTACTTGATGAACTGATCCTCATTTCCCTGTTTTTCCTGCTTCTCTGTCATTACAGTTTCTTCTGTAATATCTGGCCTGCCGTTAAGCCCATCAATGGATTTTTGAAATCTCAGATGTAGTTCTCATTTCTGGAAATTTGATTTGAATATTATTAATGTTATCTCTGTTTATATTTAAGTTTTTGGATGTACAGAATACAGTGATAACAATAATTATTCTGATGCCCTTGTCTGATAATTCTAACATGTAATTTATGGCTGGTTTCAATTCATTGATCTAGTTTATATTACAGATCCTCTTTCTTGCTTCTTTGCATGCTTTGTAATTTTTCAGCGGATGCTAGTCTTCATAAATTTTACCTTTTTGGGTGTTGGATATTGTATACTTATAAATATTCTTGATTTTTATTGTGGGAATTTCCTAAGTTACTTGGAAACAATTGAACTTTTTCAGGTCTTGCTTTTAAGATTCTTTTTGGTGTAACAGAACAGTGTTTAGTCTGGGCCAGTTATTCTCCAATACCAAGTCAAGACTCTTCTGAATAGTCTACCCAGTGTTCCATGAATTATAAAGTGTTGCAATCTGGCAGGTGGGATTGGGCATTCTTTTTGTTTCTTGTGGGCACTGAGGACTATTTCCTCTATCTTTTCTGATGGTTCATTCCTTGAAGCTATTTCCCTGTACAGATGTACTGATCTGCTGAATTCTTGGGAAAGACATCTGCAGATTTCCATATATCATTGTGCATTTCTCTCTTCCCTAGAATTCTGTTCTGTGAATTCTAGCTACTCATGTCTACCTAGATTTTCAGCTCCAGCTCCTTAATTTCAGGGATTGTTGAGGGTCTGCCTGGGTTCTCCTTTTCTGCTTTACATCTGGAAACATCAGCAAACTGAGGCAATCATAGGGCTCACCTCATTTGTTTCCTATCTCATGGACCACTGTCTTTTGTTGCTTAATATACAGTCCCAAACTGTTGTTTTATATATTCTATATTTTTCCCTTGTTTTTGTCATTAGAGTAAATCTGGTCCCTGTTATTCTACTTTGACTAGAAGTCCTCATATACAGAATTTTGCAGATGTATGCATATATGTGTTTTTTTCTCATGAGAAATTCCATAGATTCCATGAGATTCTCTAAAGAATATGTAACCATCTTTAAGAACAAGAACCTCTCATTTATAGTAATTCTCATATGGCCTTAAATTTTATTTATGTCCCTAAATTTTATAAATATATCTGTATATTCCTTTACACACTTCTAAATTTTCTATAAATTTAAATTTTCACTAAATTATAAATACTGACATTTAAAAAAACAAATATTTTATGTCACTCTTTTAAGTGTATCTGGTAGATTCTAAATATCTCAGCATTTGATAGCCAGAATTGTCCATTTTAAAAATGATGAGCAAGATTTTCTTCAACAATCCTTCTTAGGATTTGTTACTGTGAAGCATTCAAAGCAAAATCTGCAAAGGGAAAAAACCCACATGTAGTGAAGTGTGAAGGAAGCTGGGCTCAAGCTAGCAAGAGTCCTTGCTGAGTGGAATCACACCTGACTGGCTTAATTCTTTCATCAAGGAGTTGTGACAACATATGTGAAACATTGTCAACAGGGAAGCTCATTTGAAACTCAGTGCCCAGGTTTTAATTGAGGGCTGATCATGTAGGCACCCATCCTTAGAACCTACCAAAACCTTAGATTCCTAGAAGGAAAACAAGCATTCAGCATAAACCATCCTTGTAGTCCTCCATTGTTTTGGAAAAAACTTTCTGTGCTCACACACGCATCAGAAACTCTCCCATCATGCTGGGGTTGCTTTAGCTTGAATCCCTGCAGATTTAAAGAACACTCCTTTTGCTTCTCATTGATTCATACAAGTACAGCACACACATGTAACTCTCTCTCCTCAGAGCTGTGTGGTTAATTGCAGTCATAATGCCTGCTGTCACACCAGTTCTCCCAGGTCCCAAATAGACTTGTGTCTCCATATGCCACAGCCTCCTCTTCACTCTAATTCAACCCACACGTGGAACTTAGCGCTGATATTAGCTTTCAACAAAAATACCCAGAATTGTACTCACCTGTCATTTTGAAAGATTTTGGTGAAGTTTTGGGAAAATTGAGGAATTCAAAGAGAAAATTAATCACTTATACTTCTGCTAACTTAACCCTTCAGTTTCCTCAATTGTAAAATGGGAAAAATAATAGTGCCGACATCAGAAGGCTGTTAGGAGAACTAAATTACAATTTTTATTATTATCTTGATTCTCTGCTTTCCTCTCTCAGTTTCCCTCCTCATGCCCCTTCCTCCAAAATTGCTTTCCTGGAAGCAGCAAGTTTTTATTCTCCTCCTCGTCTCTTCCTCGTGGAAACTATGGGAGAGCTGAAACTCATACAAGAACTCAACTCTTCTGACAAAAACTCTCTTCTTAAGAAGAACTCTGGACCAGCTGTTGGGAGAATATTTTCTTCATCTTGTTTTCATGGGCATCAATAATCTCCTTTTGTGGGTCTTTGGGGCATCTTCTTTAAGACTTGCTTCTTTAAGACCTGGTTCTGGGAGGCTGGCCTCTGGATGATAACTTCTATCTATCTCAAAAACAGGTAGCTTGATTGGGAAATGTTACTTTTGGTGATGGATTTGAAGGAAGGCCAGATTTCATTCATCTTTTTTTTTTTTTCTTTCAGGAACAGGGTTGACTCATCTTGGATCCCCAAGAAATCAGGACAGATATTTGGCACAAAGTGATCACTCAGTGAACACTGAATGGAATTACTGAGCATTTAGACCAGCCTATCTTGCCTCTCAAAACTGATAAAAGGAGGAACTGCTCCATTAGAATGAAACTCACAAATGGTTTGTTTATTCAACATGAGAGGCAGTATTTTGTTGTGGTGGAGGTATGACTCTCTTGCCGAGAACTCAAGTTCTAAATCAAGCTTCTACACATATTTTGGGTTTCTGTTTGCTCATTTTTAAAATGGGGATAATTATAATTCCTATCTTATAGGGTTATTTTGAGAATTAGATGAGTTGATACACAGAAGGTGTTTAGAACAGTGCCTGTCTGGCACATATTAAATCCTCTGCAAATGTTAGCTACTGTTATTCGTGCAATGAGCATTTCTAAATTGAGTACCAAGCATGTCTCACAAACAGGGCTGGCTGCTGGGGAATATGGAAAGGAATCCATCGTCCCGGCCATACAACATCTACACCTTCTCTGGGAGACTGAAAAGTCCAGAGATAAAAGTTGGCTAGAGCTGTGCATAGAGCACCATGAGGGCACAAAAGGGAATTTTGAATCAAGTACTGACTCTCCAGGATTAACCAAAGCAGGTGAGTTTACTGCCCCTTGCTCTCCCTCGCCAAATTGCTTACAGGTAAAGAAATGTTCCATATAGCAGACGGTGACCCAAAAATCATATTCATTTTACCCCAAATTCATTTGATTTTAGCAGGTGCTGTAAATTTTTTTAAACTCATAATTTACACTGTGCTTTTNTCCCATGTGATTAGGTGGTGGGACTTTGGGGTAGATGATTAGGATTAGATGAGGTTATGAGAGTGAAGCCCCACAGTGGAATTAGTGCCCTTATAGATATTATACGAGGGAGTTGTGTCCCCCTTCCATTCTCTGTCATGTGAGGACACAGTGAGAAGTGGGCAGTCTGTTGGTGGAAGCCTGAGATCCTCAGGTTCTAACAAGCTGCCATGGGATGCCACTGTTGATGGTCCACAGACCAGACTTTGAGTAGCATCACACTGGGCAGTGACAGGAAGCAGTGATGAATTTGAAGGAGAGTGACATGTATTGACCCTCTGGCAGGTATTCAGTAAATATTAAATGAATAAGACTGTTAAAGTATATGCGTGCATGTGCATGCTAAGTCCCTTCAGTTGTTTCCAGTTCTTTGTGACCCCATGGACTGTAGCTGGCAAGGCTCCTCTGTCCATAGGATTCTCTATGCAACAATACAGGAATAGGTTGCCATGCCCTCCTCCAGGGGATCTTCCCGACCCAGGGATCAAAGCTATGCCTCTTGCAGCTGCTGCATTGTGGGCAGATCCTTTACTGTTGAACCAGCAGGGAAGCCCTGTTGAAGTATATGAACAATGCTTAATTAAAGCTTACTGTATTTCACACACACAAAAGAAGTGGGCAATCCACCACTGGAAAAAGGGTTCTTACCATAATCTGACATGCTGGCACCCTAATCTCAGATTCTTGCCTCCAGAACTGTGAGAAATTAATTCCTGTTGTTTGGAAGCCACCTAGTCTATCTGGTATGTTTTGCTATAGTATCTGAGCTGATTAATACACCATCCACATCTGTCACCTGAAAGAGAAAGAAACGAGGAAGTTGGTGGCTCTCAGGGCTCTTGTCAGATCCCTCTGCTGACTTGCTGTTGTAGTCCACTCTGGGAGCCCAGGGGTGGGNTACACCATCCACATCTGTCACCTGAAAGAGAAAGAAACGAGGAAGTTGGTGGCTCTCAGGGCTCTTGTCAGATCCCTCTGCTGACTTGCTGTTGTAGTCCACTCTGGGAGCCCAGGGGTGGGACCACCACTTCATGGGCTCTTCATGAAACATTTCTGGACTCTGCTAAGATGCTGCTGCTGTTGGGTTGCCAGGTTCCTAGAACAAGGCAGGAATTTGGTGGGATGCCCTGGGCAGGGCTCACTGGGGATGCCTGAGAGAGGCAGGGTCCTTTCTGAGAGGCAGGCAGAGAGAGTGAGGAGTTGTTCTACCATCTGGAATTAAGACCAGATAATGAAAATGTTTAATTGGTATTTTCACCTCTCCACCTATGCAGTGAAGACACTTTTCTCCCAACTGTATTCCATGGACATCTAAGATATGTGGGAGTCCAGGCAGATAGGAAGATTGTTATAAATGAGTGAGGGTTTCATTGTCAGACAATAGAGGTGTTTAACACATACACAACTCTCTACCAGCCTCAAGGTCAGTTACCTAATGACTCAACGTCATCTGTAAAATGGAACTAATGATAACTACCTGCTGGGGTGACTTTGAGGATTAACTGCAATAAAAAATGTCAAGACTTACTATATAGTGTCTTTCATAGAGGAAGTGTTCAACAAGGAAGATTCATTCTTGTCTCTAATGAGGATTTCAGAGTTCTTATATTAAGTGAATAAGGATCAAACTTTGGAGAAAATGTAAGTCCTTAGTATAATAAGTTGGCTAGACCAAGAAAAAGGTCAAGGTTCCTTGTANTTCATTCTTGTCTCTAATGAGGATTTCAGAGTTCTTATATTAAGTGAATAAGGATCAAACTTTGGAGAAAATGTAAGTCCCCAGTATAATAAGTTGGATAGACTAAGAAAAAGGTCAAGGTTCCTTGTACTTGACTGACATGATCCCTGAGTGTATTACACTTG
Source organism: Raphicerus campestris (assembly GCA_006410735.1). NCBI lineage: Eukaryota > Metazoa > Chordata > Mammalia > Artiodactyla > Bovidae > Raphicerus > Raphicerus campestris. The sequence goes on from SJYW01011333.1 coordinate 407,250, forward strand.
GAACTTCTGGCTGATCCGAAGCTCAGAACAGGCATAATTTAGAAACAAACCCATCATGCCTTTCCAAGAGATGTCCAGCAGATAAATTGCCCCAACTACAAAGTCCATGGGGGTTGGTGATGGTAGTGGCAAGGGATGGGGGGAGTAGCAGAACAGGGATTGGTTGTGCCAAGAGGCTTTAAAGCAGGAAAGGACTAGAGAAAGTGATATATGTTTTGTGCCATTTCTGGATCCCTCCCTGTTCCATCTGCTCTATGGCCAAATGCGAAACATTTTCCTACCTATTTCCTTTCCTCTCTTCTCTGTCAGGAGGGCAACTGTGGGATAAAACTCAAACACATTGATGGAGACAAAATGGTACAAATCTAAGTCTGAAATAGAATCAAAATCAAGATCGTGACCTGCAGGCTGTAGGTGGAGCATTCGTCTTAGGTTGAAGGTAAGTCCTTCTGGCTATGGTAGATAACCAGTCAAAAACAAATTTTCTTTCCCAAGCACTCAGGAACCTTGGGCAGGAAGAAGAGCTGCTTCTTCAAGTCTTACAGCAACAGTGCTTCTAAAACCTATGCTGTTCAATAGTTAGCGACAACTCAAAGACATCCAAGTCCAGAAAACTACATCTGGATATTCATCAGGACAGCAATTAAAAGAACAATATCTTTCCCTTTTTATTTTCAAGTCAGGTGTCACTTTCTTAGGAAGAAGCCTCAGCTAGGTGTTCNTCGTCTTAGGTTGAAGGTAAGTCCTTCTGGCTATGGTAGATAACCAGTCAAAAACAAATTTTCTTTCCCAAGCACTCAGGGACCTTGGGCAGGAAGAAGAGCTGCTTCTTCAAGTCTTACAGCAACAATGCTTCTAAAACCTATGCTGTTCAATAGTTAGCGACAACTCAAAGACATCCATGTCCAGAAAACTACATCTGGATATTCATCAGGACAGCAATTAAAGGAACAATATCTTTCCCTTTTTATTTTCAAGTCAGGTGTCACTTTCTTAGGAAGAAGCCTCAGCTAGGTGTTCCGCCTGTCCTCCAAGTCATACCCTGCTTCTTCTTACCTCCATTGTAGAACCCACCATGCTTGCTGTCACCACATGTTAGCTGGCATATTCCCCGCTAGAGGAAGAGTCCTCCCAGGCAGGGCAACGTTTCACTCCTGTTCCATGACTTCACAGAAGGTGAACCCACATCTCTGAAAGTCACCCCGACCTGGCCTCAAGATCCAGCTCTGTCTGTGATGAGCTGCATGGTTTCATGCACTTCCCTTACTGCTTGGAGCCCAGTTTTGTTAATGGTGCAGTGCAGAGGATCTTGCTGGGCTTGCAGAGCTGGGGTGAGAATTAAATGAGATACTGTTTCTGAAACACTTGTACTATGTGAGATTTTTAGTATGGGTTTAGAACCTTTTTTTATCTGAATGAATTGATAATTTATCCTCACTGCTGCCTGAAGGAGGAGTTTTTTTTAATAACAGGAAGGCTCCCCACCTTGGAACTTGGTTGGTAGAAATGGCTTCTACAGTCTATTTGCTGTGCTTGCAAAAGTGTACACAGGATGCTTTCTCAAACTGGATTTGAAAACTGTTACATCCAGTTAGTGGTTTAGTCGCTAAGTTGTGACCGACTCCTGCTACCCCATGGATGGTAGCCTACCAGGCTCCTCTGTCTATAGGATTTTCCAGGCAAGAATTCTGGAGTGGGTTGCCATTTCCTTCTCCAGGGGATCTTCCTGACCCAGGGACCGAAGCTGCCCCTCTTATTTCGTAGGCAGATGCTTGACCAACTGAGCTACCAGAGAAGATCTTGGTATACATCCAGTTATAAGACAGATATATTCTGAAATGTCACCTCATGGTGACTACAGGTAAGAATAGTGAACTATATACTTGAAAGTTGAGTAGATCTTAAAAGCCCTTGAAAGAAAGGGAAAGTCACCAGTCATGCCTGACTCTTTGTGACCCCATGGACTGTATGTAGCCCGCCAGGCTCCTCTGTCCCTGGGATTTTCCAGGCAAAAATACTAGAGTAGTAGCCATTCCCTTCTCCAGGGGATTTTCCTGACCCAAGGATCAAATCTGGGTCTCCTGCACTGCAGGTAGATTCTTTACCATTTGAGCCACCAGGGAAGCCCAGAAAGCTCTTACCATACACACAATGAAAGGTCATTATGTGAGGTGATAGATGTGTTAGCTAACCTTATTGTGATAATCATTTTGTAATATACACATACATCAAGTCATCATGATGAATATCTTGTGACTATTATACATTGTTATATGTTAATTGTACCTCAATGAGTTGAAAAATATTAAGGAAAAGGAAAATAGCTTACTTTGAGGCTACTCTTGGAATATTTGAAAAATTAATTTTTTTTTTTAAATAGGAGGGACTGTATGATAGACAAAGTGAGTAAGAAAAGTCAATTCCTAAGAATGTGAACACCTAGGTTTAAATTCCAGCTCTGACATTTTGTGAGCTTAGGGAAATCACACTTCATACTGGAGATGCAGTTTCCACAGATGTTAAATGGAGTTGAGGATCATTCATTAATTAACTAATTAATTAATGACTAATTATATGAAGATGTCTTGAGCATTTACTATGCATAAAGATCCACACTGATTACTGGGGGAAATTAATCAATAAATCCAGATTATTGTTATTATTACTCTGAATGTTTTCTTCCAAATGTTAGAGGCTGTAATTCTATGAGTTCTCTAGGTTGACACTGCAGTGGAATCCTGTTGTTCTTAGGAAGGGTAGCTAATTTTATAGCAGATACACTCATTATTTGCCACTAAAGAATGTTTCTAGCCTCTGGGATAAAGTTAGGCTCTAATGTGAAAATATACATTAAATTGCTAAGAAATTATATTGTTACTAGCTCTTTCAGCTCTGCTCATGCATGGAATTAAGGAAATAATTCCGTGTCTCTTTGATACAGGTTTAGTAATGCTTGTTATAAGTGCTATCTGGCAGCCCTTCATTCTAAAGGTTTTTGTGAGCAAGTGAGAGTCTGATTAGGACTGTGTCTAGAAGCTCTGCTGTAGAGAGATTCATTTGATAACTTATGCATTCCAACTCAGGTTTATAGGGCGAGAACCTGGTGAATATGCTAATAGCCTTCTGGCGAGAATGAGCAAGGAGGAAACCCGGCATTCATTAGCTATCAGAAGATTCATAAGGAGATCTTCCTTTGAGTCTGGTGTAGCCACTGGAGAGGGTAGTTCTGATGAGAGGCCCCTGGCTCTGTGCTTTCTGTTGGTGTTCAGTTCCTAAGTCCTGTCTGATTCTTTGCCACCCCATGGACTGTAGCACACCAGGCTTCCCTGTCCTTCACTATCTCCCAGAGTTTGCTCTAACTCATGTCCATTGAGTCAGTGGTGTCATCCAACCATCTCATCCTCTGTTGCCCCCTTCTCCTCTTGCTCTCAATCTTTCCCAGCATCAGGGTCTTTTCTAGGTCTTTACCATTCATTATTGGGCTTCAGCTTCCATAAAAAAGGACCATATCTCTAACCACACTTTCAGCATAAATGGGTGTCATTTCCCACTGTAGATTCAGACTTGGCTGCCATGAGCTGAGCCCCTGCTGTATGCTTGGGACAGGCCTGATCAAACCGTGTCATCATTTCCATTCTCCGGTCTTCAATTTTTCTGTGTGTCAGCAGAAGGTTTGGACTCCAGCTGACAGTCCACATTTCCCCATGGAAAGTGGGACTCAGGGTCCCTTAGGGACAGCTGGCTGTTTCTGAGCACTGGGAGAAAGAAGAGCTTTTTGTAGGGGGGGGAAAGACATTTTGGTTTTAGATTCAAATGTCTGAGAAACTTTTGGGAAAGTCACCTCTTTTTGGGCCTTGTTTCTATATGGGAAAGTAAGGGGTTTGGAAGACAATTTGATATTCAGTAGTCTGTGGTCTGGAATATCTGAGAAGCTGCGGGGAAGATTTCCAACCAGCCTGAGAGAAATAGCAATCTCGCCAATTGGATAAAAGAAGCAGTGGTCATTGCTACCCATCTTCAAACTGGTAAAGAGTCTTGCCTCTTTTCTCCGTGGTGTTGCACTTGCATATTAAAGGTTAAGTAGAGGAAGCAGAGGTCAGAATAAGCAAGAATGCCAAGGGGGCCTGGACATACTAGATCCACAGTCTGACAGCCATCATGGCTGAAAATAAGAGACCAAGTCCTAAGACAAAATCAGCAGAAAATCTCCACAATCAGATAATCTATCTTGATGACAACTGGGTTTAAAGTCTCTTAATTGAGCACAGTCCTCTGTGGGAGCAGAATGAACAGCAATCACCCTGCTTTCTGGGCTCTGGGAAGTATTTTGAGCCTGTCAGCAAACCATCCATCTGCTCTGCCTTCCTCCTTCCTGAAAAGTGCATCTGCAAGACAGCCCAGGGTCAAAGGCCAGGAGACATGTGTTTGAGGCTCTCAGGTTCCTCTACACACTTAGGTGTGTGTGTGTGTGTGTGTGTGTGTGCTAAATCACTTCAGTTATGTCCGATTCTCTGGGGCCCCATGGACTGTAGCCCACCAGGCTCCTCTGTCCCTGGCATTCTCCAGACAAGAATACTGGAGTGGGTAGCGATTTCCTTCTCCAGGGGATCTTCCTGACCCAGGGATGGAACCCAGGTCACCTGCATTGCAGGCAGATTCTTTACTGTCTGAGCCACGTAAATCACAGTTGAGCTTCTTGAGAAATATCTTGCCATTCTTTCTCTGCATACTATTTATGTTGGTTGTTGCACGGGGATTTCAAAATCTCACTTTGAACGAAACTGATCAGGTTTCAAAATTCTGACACCCACTAGGAAAGCAACTGTTGTGAAGCCTTCTAATTTCCTTCAACCACAATTTCCTTATGAGTTTAAAAAATCCAAACTTTAAAGAGAAATACCCTCCCCTCTCTGCCCTGCGTGTACCCTGTGACCCCTCAGGGAACCCCTGCCTGTGGTTTTGCTACTTTTTCTTCCCTTCCTTCCTTTCTTTGTTAATGCTAAATCTGCTATGGATGAGGGTCTGTCTATTGCTAGTAGCTTTTTGTTCAAAGTTAATTCATGTATTTTATAATACTTAATTATGATTTTTTGCCCATTGCATTAAGACTCATTTGACAACAATCTCTTGAAATTGCATTCCTAATTTCTCTGGAAAATACTCTTCCTAGCAGAACCCTCTCCTTCCTCATCCTCAGGGCTGACCACACTCCCTCACACTCAGGGCTGACACTGGTTTTGGCCCTGGCTGGTCAGGTTTCATTCTGGAACTGTCTTTTCTTTTTTCCTTGTCTCTCTCCAGCAGGTCCCTTCCCGCCTGTCCACTCACCATCCTTATCACAACTTTGCATTTGCCCCAGAGGTCGTGGATAAAGATGCTAGCCCAAAAGAACATAGACACACCCGCCTTAACATGTTGGTGGCCAGTATTGTTGAGTCCCGGTGTGGTTACAGGTGGCTTTAAGATGAGGTGAACTCCCTACCATGACACTCTTTCTTCTTCCTTTTTTTTTTTTTTTTTTGTAGAAGAATGTTTTGGCTGCCCGATGTGAAAAATTGACTTATTTGAAAAAACCCTGATGCTGGGAGGGATCAGGAGCAGGAAGAGAAGGGGACAACAGAGGATGAGATGGCTGGATGGCATCACTGACTCAATGCAAATGAGTTTGAGTGAACCCCAGGAGTTGGTGATGGACAGGGAGGCCTGGCGTACCGCAGTCCATGGGGTCACAAAGTGTTGGACATAGCTAAGTGACTGAACTGAACTGCCATGGAATAGACTTGTATGTCACCCGAAACAGAGTCCTCCTTTGTTCTGCCTCAGATCGGCTCTTATATTGGGGCTGACCAAAAGTTTTTTTTGGTTTTTGGTAGGAGTATATGGAAAAATCCAAATGAAATTTTTTGGCCACTAACTTTTTTTAGGTAAGGTGGAGAAAGCTGGCTTAGGTGTGAACATGCTCTAATCTTCAAGTCAGCAATAAATTCAACTGTAGTGACAATTTTTATGTCTTTCCTTCTCCATTCTTTTTTATTTCTTTTAAAATAATTTTAATTTTATTTATTTATTTTTGACTGTGCTGGGTCTTCATTGCTGCATGGGTTTTTCTCTAGTTTCAGGGAGCAGGGGCAGCTCTCTAGTTGCTGCGAGTGGGCATCTCCTTGTAGTGGTTTCTCTTGTTGCTCAGCATGGTCTCTGGGGTCCATGGCTCCCAGGCTCTAGCGCACAGGTTCAGTAGCTGTGGTGCACACACCTAGTGGCTCTGTGCCATGGGGGATCTCCCTTGACTGGGGATTGAACTTGGGTCTCATGTATTGGGATTGGCAGGCAGATTTTTTGCTACTGAGCCAGTAAGGAAGCTCTCTTTCTCCATTCTCAATCTCCCAATTCTCCATTCCAATTCCCTCAAAACCCCAGGATAAAAACACCCAAGTAAGGTTTTGGTTGGCACTGGGTCAGTTTGTACCAATGGAATTTTATTTATCTTTACATGAAGAGTACAGAAAGCCTTCAGACTCTCTCCTAAAAGATTCCATAATTCTGCTGTTTTTTCCCCTGCTGAGTGTTTGTTTTGCTGAGGGTGTCTCCCATTTATTTTTGGTGTAGTTTTGTACGTGCTGACTTACACATTATACACAGATTTTTAAAAATTTATTTTCTTGAAGTAAAGTTGAGTTACAATGTTGTGTTAGTTTATGCTGTACAGCAAAGTGAACTTCTACACATACATATATATTCTTTTTCATATTCTTTTCCATTAGGATATATCACAGGATGTTGAAAAGAGTTACCTATGCTGTACAATAAGACTTTGTTGTTTATCCATTCTATATATAATAGTTTGTATCACTGATCTCAAACTCCTGATCCATCCCTCTCACACCTTCCTCTTCCCCATTGGCAACCACAAGTCTGTCCTCTTATACATAGGTGTTTTGAATCTTGAAATTTATTTCTTAGTAGAAATACCCTGGAAATACTTCCAGGTCAGCATTATCTGGAGCTGGCTGGGGAAAGTAGATAGATCCTGCAGCGACACATTCATTTGTACTTTTATGTTGTGAAGAGGTTGAATTGGCCAGTGCAGTACTCTTGCCTGGAAAATCCCATGGATGGAGCAGCCTGGTGGGCTGCAGTCCATGGGATCACGAAGAGTCGGACACGACTGGACGACTTCACTTTCATTTTTCAGTTTCATGCATTGGAGAAGGAAATGGCAACACACTCCAGTGTTCTTGCCTGGAGAATCCCAGGGACGGGGCAGCCTGGTGGGCTGCCGTCTATGAGGTTGCACAGACTCGGACACGACTGAAGCGACTTAGCAGCAGCAGCAGCAGCTTACTGAAAACATGGGCTTGCCTGGCAGCTCAGATGGTAAAGAATCTGCCTGCAGTGCAGGAGACATGGGTTTGAGCCCTGGGTCAGGAAGATCCCCTGGAGAAGGGAATGGCTACCCACTCCAGTATTCTTGCCTGGAGAATTCTATGGACAAAGGAGTTTGGTGGGCTACAGTTCATGAGGTTGCAAACAGTCAGACACAACTGAGTGACTAACTCTTTCACTTTACCGAAAATGCAATCCCACTTGGTGTCTTGTTCCTGACTGGGATCCAATAGAGTGGAGGAGAGAAGTATAGCAGCAGAAGCAGAAGCATGTAGGCACGATGATGAGCCTGGAACAGACAAACCAGAAAGATCTGTGTCTGACACAAGCAGGAATCTCTGCAGCAGAGCTCTAAAAGAGCCAGGAGACATATTCAGCAAGTAGGATGGTGGGGCTTAACTTGTTTTAATGGATGTTTAAACATGGTACTACTCAAAGGGAGAGGATTACTGGCATAAAAGATATATACAGCTGCCCAGGAAAGCTATAACAGTGCTCACAACAAGCCCAGATTCTCTTTCATTCAAAAGTATAATTGCAAAACTAAGGATCATCTGATTTGAGGCAACCGCAATAGTATGGTAAAAGACCAAGATGAACAACAGAGCAAATCCATGATGCACAAGACACTTAAAAACAAACAGAAAACTATTTATTATTTTAAAATTTGAGAGCACATTGTATCGATATAATACAAACGGGTCAATATGAAAAAGTGAGCAGTCAGCAAATACAAATTACACACGAGAAATTAAAAGAAATATGATGCTGAATTCAAAAGATCAGTGGGTGGCTTAAATAGCAACATCAATATAACTGATCATAAAGATAAAGTCTAGGAGGTTGCATGAATAGACAGATGGAGAACAGAGAAGCAACTATAGAAACCTGAATAAATCCAGGGGTTCAACATCCATCCAACTGTAAGTCTAGAAGAAGAAAACAAAAATAATGCAGGAAATGAAGTAATCAAGAAAAAAATCATTTTCTGAGCTGAGAAGTTGAATCTTCACCTGGAAAAGGGCACTGAGAGCTGAGCTGGATTAATTGGAAAAGATAAATCCTGGATTAAAGAAAGATACATATTTTGGCAATACTAGGCTAGAAAGAGAATCTTTTAGGGTCTAAGAGAGACAAACAGGTGTTATCAACAAAGGACCTAGATTGTTTTCATTAGCAACTTTGGGAGCAATAGGCACAGGGTATTGTTTTTAAAATTCTGAGAGAAAATGATTTAAATCTAAAATTCTATCTAGATAAACCATCAAATCAGGTTAAGGCCAAAATAAAACACTTCTAGACATATATTATTTCAGAGCTTACTTCTCATATATCCTACATGGAAAAAATTATTCAGGAGATATTTTAGCAGAATAAAAAAGGAATCCATGAAAGAGAATGATACAGGGTATAAAAAGGAGAGCATTAGGGCACAGCCTGAATGAATGAAGAAAGTCGCATAGAAATGAAAAGAGGTTTCAACAGACTTTGTTGCTAGGAATATTTTCTTTTGTGCAACACAATATATATATATATATATATATATATATATATATAT
>SJYW01011333.1:447494-459088 GCA_006410735.1 Raphicerus campestris
TCCTCCTGCCCTCAATCCCTCCCAACATCAGAGTCTTTTCCAGTGAGTCAACTCTTTGCATGAGGTGGCCAAAGTACTTTTCCAAGTGAATCCTAAATCCTCATTGGCTTTTATTAAAGAAAACTAAGGGTATGTTCTCATGGGAAGAACTGATCCAAAGGGTGAGCTGAAAATTTTAGTGAATAAAGTTCATTCCCTTCCATCATATTTAATTCAGCTTAGTTGAACTCTGTGATGGACACTTGATTCTTTGAAGAAAAGCTAGTACCAACCTAAACAGCATATTAAAAAACAGAGCCATTACTTTACCAACAAAGGTCCATCTAGACAAAGCTATGGTTTTTTCAGTGGTCATGTATGGATGTGAGAGTTGGACTATAAAGGAACTTGGGGGCCGAAGAATTGATGCCTGTGAACTGGGGTGTTGGAGACAACTCTTGAGAGTACCTTGGGCTGCAAGGAGATCCATCCAGTCAATTTTAAGGAAATCAGTCCTGGATATTCATTGGAAAGACTGATGCTGAAGCTGAAACTCCAATACTTTGGCCACTTGATGTGAAGAACTGACTCTTTGGAAAGGAGCCTGATGCTGGGAAAGACTGAAGGTGGGAGGTGAAGGGGATGAGAGGATGAGATGGTTGGATGACATCACCGATACAATGGACATGAATTTGAGTAGGCTCTGGGAGTTGGTGATGGACAGGGAAGACTGGCATGCTGCAGTCTATGGTGGAGCAAACAGATGGACATGACTGAGTGACTGAACTGAACCGAATTCTTCTAAATATGAGAAAGTGTAATAAGACGACACAGTCCTTGCCCTGTTGTGGTTCACAGTCTATTAAGAAAATAAGAACACTATAACTATGTGATAGCTGAAGCAAGAATAAATCAGATGGGGATTACCAAGCAGGTAGTGATTAAACCTTTTGGGTGGGGATGCAGAGAGAATTTTGTTGAGACAATGGCATTGAAAGTGAATATAATTTTGTTACATGGGAAAAGGGGAAATTCCATTCCATAAAGAGGGAGATCCATGAAACAAAATGCACATCAATTTTGGGCATATTGTGTACGGGCATGCTCAGTCACTTCAATTGGGTCCCACTCTTTACGACCCCATGGACAATATATTGCCAGGTTCCTCTGTCCATAGGATTCTCCAGGCAAGAATCTGGAATGGGTTGCCATGCCTTCCTCCAGGTAATCTTCCCAACCCAGGGATTGAACCTGAGTCTCCTGCATTGCAGGTTGATTCTTTGCCACTGAGCCACATTCTAAGCTCTTAAATCATCATAATCTACAGTCTAAGCATATTTTGCAGATTAAAAAACTAAGACTAAATTAGATGATTTTATTAATAGTTAGCAAGGCAGGACTTGTTGCCCTTGTTTTGTCATGGCAAATACCAAGATGAAGAACTGAGTTCTAGGGTTTGTGAATCTTTTAGTTGAGAATAATACCTCTCTGATGTGGGGAAAAGACCTAGGGACAGTAGCCAGAGGTCTCTCTGGAGAAGTGCTCATGAGATGGTCTCTGTGAGAACTCTGTGTATTGAGTAAAGCAGAGTAAAAATATGAGTGATCATTATTGGTACATGATTACAACAAGATATGTGAGTGCCATCGTAGTGTTTCCTGATCTGCCTGACCTCATGTATCAGTCTCTGAGTTTGAAAATTGATCTTTGTAAAAATTCTTTTAGCAACCTGTCTTTCATTTCATGAAGCCACAGCAAAGTAGGTGTCAGGGTAAAAATTCTCTTACTCTTATATGAATGCCTCTTGTCTCTCCAATTTAAACTGTCAGCCTCTGAGTAGGCAGCTTTCAGACTGGTGATAGAGATGCTTTTGCCAGAAATTAGGGAGCAAAGAACTGATTTCCTGCAGTTTGTGATACACTGTGCCATGTGCAAATCTAAGAGGTCTCCCTGGTGCCTTGTGTTTTACAAGGATTTCATGAATATGATTTCTTAAGCCTGTTTACCATTTCTTTCTCTCTCCTCACAGGATTCCATATTTGTCAGAGACCAAGCTGAGAATTGAATGCCATGCATACTCTTTATTCTCCAACCTTTCTCACTGGCCACTTGATCATAACAATCTGTTTCCTCTTCCTTGGGCTAAAACAAAGAAATAGGCAAAAAAAGCAAACTAACAAATAAATACTTTAATTGAAATAATTTCTCTTAGGCCAATCTCAAAAGTTCAGTAAAAATGCCTAGACATTCTTGAATCACAATAGTGGACACAGTTTAGGCTTAAAGTGAGATTTTTTGCTCTACGGATTCTGCCAAGCAGACAGCAGCTCCACCTTCAAGGTCAACTCCCAGTTCTGTGAACCCATTGTTCTGAGTTCCTGGGGTTTCAACACCAACCAGGCAAGGCTCCTCTGCAGAGGCTCTGCTGGGTCCTTCCTCTAGGCTTTTAGGTTTTGATAACTCCCGCGTCTTTCTTTTAGCCTTTGGGTGGCAGCTGCTTCCTGGGGTTGCTTATCTGTTTTATCTCAGTGTCTCCTTTCTGCTTTTTCAGTTTCCTAGGTTGTATGCTATCACCAATTCAATGGCCATGAGTTTGGGCAAACTCAGAGAGATAGTGAAGGACAGGGAAGCCTGGCGTGCTGCAGTCCATGCAGTTGCAAAGAGTCAGACACAACTTAGTAACTGAACAACAAATACACATTCACTCTTTCATTTCATTAACTTGGTGTCATTTCTGTTTCCCTGACTGGTCCCTGGTTGTACCAATGTGGGGACACCTTGAGGCTGACAAGAGTCAGGAATCATTGCCTCTGGCAGGATGAAAGACTTCTGTTGAGAGACCACCAATCAATAAAACAGGAAGCAGATAGGAATGAGCAAGCCCTTTCTTCAGCCCCAAACTTACCACCTTCCTCTAACATCTTCTATTGGCTGAGTCCAGCAGGGAGCCAGATGGCCAGGGAGAAATGTACTTTGCAGAGTCTCAGCCCAGTACCACAAAACAGAGTAGAAAGGGTGGATTTGGAGCTGAAAAAATCAGTTCAGTCACTCAGTCAAGTTTGACTCTTTGCGACCCCATGGACTGCAGTATGCCAGGCCTCCCTGTCCATCACCAACTCCCAGAGCATGCTCAAAATCATTCCATTGAGTTGGTGATGCCGTCCAACCATCTCATCCTCTGTTGTCCTCTTCTCCTCCTGCCCTCAATCTTCCCCAGCATCAGGATCTTTTCCAATGAATCAGCTCTTTGCATCAGGTGACCAAAGTATTGGAGTTTCAGCTTCAGTATCAGTCCTTCCAATGAATACCCATGACTGATCTCCTTTAGGATGGACTGGTTGGATCTCATTGCAGTCCAAGGGACTCTCAAGAATCTTCTCCAACACCACAGTTCAAAAGTAGCAATTCTTCAGTGCTCAGCTTTCTTTATAGTCCAACTCTCACATGTATACATGACTACTGGATAAGCCATAGCTTTGACTAGATGGACCTTTGTTGGTAAAGTAATGGCTCTGCTTTTTAATATGCTGTCTAAGTTGGTTGTAGCTTTTCTTCGAAGGAGCAAGGGTCTTTTAATTTCATGGCTGTAGTCACCGTCTGATTTTGGAACTTCCAAAAAATAGTCGTGAAATGACTTGGCCGTGAAATGATGGGACCAGACACCATGATCTCAGTTTTCTGAGTGTTAAATTTTAAGCTAACTTTTTCACTTTCCTCTTTCACTTTCATCAAGAGGCTCTTTAATTCTTCTTCACTTTCTGCCAGAAGGGTAGTGTCATCTGCATATCTGAGGCTATTGAGATGAAAGATAATTGTTTTATAATTGGTATACATAGTTTTGACCATTGCTTTTAAATAATTTGATTGTGTTATTCTTGGATTGATTTTAGTTTATGTGGTTCAAAATCTCTTTTCCCTTAAATTTCAAAATGATTCCACCATCCACATTTTTATGCAGAATTTTGGAATGATGGTGAGGGAGATGTGTTATTATCAGGGTAGAGGCATTATGGACGAGAAGATCTGATTGTCTCGTAGGATGTATTTACATGGTAGAAATATCCTGGATGAATTCAATAGAGATACTCCTCTTATTAGAGAATTAATTGTGTGTGTGGTGGTGGTGGTGGTGGAGTGGTGGTGATGGAGGGTGACGGCAGATGTGGGTTGCTTTGGGAAAGGAAATCCTTCAAGTTCCCTAAACTACATACAGAAAAATGAAGTGAGGGCTTCATCACCTTTCCCTGAAAAGTCCCACCACTGGTGGGATTACTCTGTCTTTATGTAAGAAACGAAAACTGAAGTTCACAGGTCATTTTTCTGGTTAAAAGGAAGCCTCTGGGACTGGCCTCTTCAGATAACTAGGGGACATTATTATATATGAAATAACAAGTAGCCACCGCAGCTTCTCAACTCCACTAGGAGCAGAATTTTGAATTTGCCTAAGTTTGCTCAGTTTTCAGTGTCAGAGTCTGATAAATCAATGCACGCTGGGAAGACGTTTGCATATATCTAAAGAGGAGACTTAGCAGGCAGGCGTGTGGCTCCATGGATTCCACTGTGAGGCATTTGTAGTAAAAGGAATACAAAACAACTTCTTTCTGGCGATTTATTCTGAAGCAGAATTTCAAATGAACACCAAGTAGTCCATTACATATTCCTGAATATATTTTGGAAGACATTAAAATCTCTTACTTCTTCTCAATGGCAGCAATCTACATTTAGTGTTGTCTGAAAGTTCTAAAGAAGACCCCCGGAAAACCTTTACTTGATTGTGTTCTTCTTGGATTGATTTTAGTTTGTGTGGTTCAAAATCTCTTTCTCCTTAAATTTCAAAGTGATTCCAGCCTCCACATTTCTGTGCAGAATTTTGGGATGATGGTGAGGGAAGTGTGTCATTACCAGGGTAAATGCATTATGGGTAAGGCCTTTAGAGAGAGCTGTATGAATGAAGCCCAGGCAAGGAAAAGGTCCAGGCAAGGGAGGTTCAGTTCAGTTGCTCAGTCGTGTCTGACTCTTTGAAACCCCATGGACTGCAGCATGCCGGGCCTCCCTGTCCTTCACTGTCTCCCGGAACTTGTTCAAACTCATGTCCATGGAATTGATGATGCTATCCAATCATCTCATCCTCTGTCATCCCCTTCTCCTCCCGTCTTCAATCTTTACCAGGCAGCATCAGGGTATTTTTCGATAAGTCTGTTCTTTGCATCAGGTGGCCAAAGTATTGGAGTTAAGGGAGGTAACAGAATAAAAAAGATCTAGTAGCATCTTTCTCCCATCATCCACTTTCTTTTACTTATTTATTTTTGGCAGTGCTGGGTCTTCATATGAGACCCAGCACTGATATAAGGTTCTGATATAAGGTTCCCCATGGCAGAGTATGGACCTCTTATATCCGGTTCACCTTGTAGCTCCTGAGGGTGGACTAGTACCTGTTCTAGAGCAAAGATTAGAGGAAGACACGTTGGATGGATGAAGTGTCATCTCTCTGGCCACATCTGACCTTTTGGCTTCCACTGTACTTTGTACAAACTCTGTTAGCAATTATTATCCACCACTGCTGTAATCTGTTCATGGCTCTGCTCCCCATAGACTGTGAGGTCCTAAAAGGAAGAACCAGTAATATCCATCTATTTCCAGTTATATGTGTCTATTTCCAGTGATATGTGTCTCTTTCTGGCCCAGAGCTTGGACTGCAGTTGTCTTCCAGTGACGAAGGAATGAATGAATGAATATATGAACTAACACTTTTTACCCCAAATGAGTATTAGGTAAAATAGTTAATTATAATTGATACTCTTCCACTTCCTTTGAGTAACCAGCTCCTTTGCCAATCATTTTCCCCAAAAAACTTGCTGTCTCCCCAACAGGCTTTCCTCTGCACTATGGACTTTTCCTGATCCCTCTGTTTTGCCTTCATCAAAACTAAAATGATCTCAAATCTAGTCCTACTGCCTTATTTTACAGATGGGGAAACCGATATCAAGCAAAGTTATACATGGTAAATAATAGGGCCCAAGCAGACCTTTATACTGAAGGACGGAATGGTAATCCACTCCTGTATTCTTGCCTGGAGAATTCCATGGATAGAGAAGCTTGGTGGGCTATAGTCCATGGGGGTTCACAAAGAGTTGAACACAGCTGAGTGACTAACATACATACATAGACCCTTATACTCCACCTGTAGCCTGGGTCCTCCTTCAACATCTTTGTTGTAGTCCTTGGTTTCCAGTAACTGAGGTCCTGCAGGGATCAGTCTCCCCACTTTGGTAAAATACTCAGGGGTGTCTTTAGTTTAATATACTCCATTTTAAAGATGGTGACTTCATTTTAAGAGGGGCCTTCCTTTTAACACACAGCCTACCTGGGTTCCTACAGGAGCCTACCTGGATTCCTGGAATGTATCAGATGGTCAATAAATATTCTTTGAATATGAATGACAGCAGGCAAGAAAGTTGAGGTTTGAGAAAGGGTGTGGGGGCAGATATTGGTGAAGAAGCAGCCACATTTGTCATTAAAGCAAAGATGAGATGTACAAAATGTACAGTAGCAATTATATTTCATAGTTTTCTATATGAATGTTCCCTGGATCCCAGCCAAATATGATGACTGGGAAGGATAAATCCTGAAGTGTACAAATCACACACACATACATATTCACAACACATAACAGTGAAGATGGTCCCATAAGGTGGGGTCATCCCTTCCTCCAAGTCTGAATTTGACAGGCATCTTCATTCTCCTGGGCTTTCCTTGTAGCTCAGCTGGTAAAGAATCTGCCTGTGATGTGAGAGATCTAGATTTTATCCCAGGGTTGGGAAGATCCCCTGGAGAAGGGAAAGGCTACCCACTCCAGTATTCTGGCCTGGAGAATTCCATGGACTGTATAATAGTCCATGGGGTCGCAAAGAGTCAGACACGACTGAGTGACTTTCACTTTCACTTTCATCCTCCTAGTGGTTTGGAAGTGACATCACACCTGCTAGGCTCACATGGGAATAAAAAAAACATCATGTCTGGTTGCAGAGACAGCAAAGAGCCAAAATCCAAACATTCATTTTTAACACTTTAAAGTTTATTAATCAATATTCCACAGGATTTTGGATGCACAAGGCTGAAACCATCCTCTCTTTGGGAGAAGATTATGATTTTAAGAAAGTTGCAAAGATCCCCACCCTGAGCTCCAGGTCTGCATGTATACTTGACCACTATTCATCTTCGCAGGAATGAGCCACAGAAATGCTCCCCTCCACCTGTGCAAAATTAACCTAAGCATCTTTTTGTTCAAAGCTGCTTCAATTTCCTTACCAGTTATTCTGGAGATTGATGGTGCCATCTATCAAGTTGCTCTCTGCATTCTTCGTCCTTCTNTCCCCTCCACCTGTGCAAAATTAACCTAAGCATCTTTTTGTTCAAAGCTGCTTCAATTTCCTTACCAGTTATTCTGGAGATTGATGGTGCCATCTATCAAGTTGCTCTCTGCATTCTTCGTCCTTCTAAATGACCCTGAGATTTTAGCAGGAATTCCTTTTTCTTTTTGACCTCTTCTGTACCATCCATATTCCTCCTGCCCCAGTTTAGGCAGGCTTCTCATCTGTCTCCACCCTGCCAACTCTGCCCCTTGACACCTCTCCTGTTCATACCTTTCTTCTGCCTCCACTGGATCACTGAGGAAGCTCACATCTGGTCCACCATTTGCTCTTGACTCTGTCTAACCGTGCCCGCCACAGAAGTCATAGTGAGCTCTCTAAGATGCTCTCTTTTCATGCCTGTGGTCTCTGTCAGAAGCTCTTCAGGGGCATCTCATTGCCCTCCATGTCAAGCGCAGATTTTTTTAAGCTTTAGTTTCAGATGAACAGCAAAAGGACTCAGCTATACATACACATGTATCCATTCTCCCCCAAACTCCCCTCTGTCTCCTCCAGGCTGCCACATATCATTCAGCAGAGTTTCATGTACTGTACAGTAGGTCCTTGTTGGTTATTCATTTTAAATATAGCAGTGTGTATATGCTGGAGAAGGAAATGGCAACCTGCTCCAGTTTTCTGGCCTGGGAAATCCCATGGACAGAAGAGCCTGGCAGGCTACAGTCCATGGGGTCTCAAAGAATCAGACACAACTTGGCGACTAAACAGCAAGTGTGTACGTGTCCATTGCATACTTTCTAACTGTGCCTTCTCCCATCCTTCCCGACGGCAACCGTAAGTTCTTTCTCTAAGTCTGTGAATCACTTTCAGTTTTGTAAGTAAGTTCATTTGTATCAGATCTTTTTAGATTCCATATTTAAGGGATGCCATATGATATTTCTCCTTTTCTGAGAGCACACTTGTTGATATGGCCCAGGAGGGCCCCAGGAAGGGGACTGCAGGTCCTTGGCAGCATCGGGCTTCTTTGTCTTTGTGGTCTGCTTGCTGAAATGGCCCTCTTGGCCTTTTTCTGACCCCCTCTGGTCTGCACTAATTTTCAGTTAACATCTGCATGTGCAGTCGTGTCTGACTCTTTGCAACCCTGTGGACTAAAGCCCATCAGGCTCCTCTGTCCATGGGATTTCCCAGACAAGAATACTGGAGTGGGTTGTCATTTCCTTCTCCAGGGGATCTTTCCAACCCAGGGATTGAACAAGCATCTCCTGTGTCTCCTGCATTGCAGGAGTTACCATTGAGCCTCCCAGGAAACCATTATTTAATACCTACCTACTTATATTTTAAAGACTTGTCTCAAACCAAAAATTCATCTTCTCTGAACTTTTCTCTGACATCACCTCTTGGTGTCCCAACTCTGCCAGGTCAGACTGACATTATGGACAGAGAAAACATCACTGCATTGCTTTTTTTGCCTCTTCCTTCTCCAGGGCAAGACTCTTATTTACATCTTCATATCAATGTTTCACACATGCCTGGCACAGAGTAGATGCTGTGATCTCTTACTAAATGAATAAAGCACAAAGAACTAGGATGTGAGGAATGGCTGTAACACTGGTGAGATAATTCCAGGATAAAGCGAGGTCGGCAATCTGGGCTTTATCTTCCAGAAAGGCCAGGCTGGGCCCCATTGTGCTATGACTGGTTCTCTGAGACAAGCATTGGAAGTTGAATGCAAGTTCTCCAAGACTGTGGGCTCTGTGTTCCTTCCCAGAAGAAGAAGGCTGGAATTTGCATGCAGCAAGCTATAAAATTGGGTCACATTTGGAAATCTGGGCTGTGTTTGGCCCACATATCTGAGATATTTGGAAGATGCTGTGTCTAATGGGTCACTGGGGAGACAAGGTGTGGAGGTGGGAAGAAGATTTTGAGTGTCTTCACTTGGAACATGAATTTTCAAGTTTATCACATGCCCTACCTCTTCTATTTATGGAGCCGTCCATCTTTACCAGTATTAATAATATGACTTTGTGACTGATGACTACTTTTAATCCATGTGGTGCTTTCGTGTAAAGTGGCATAGGTAAACTGCAAAGGGGATTTCCTTATCCGGGGTAGCCATAGTGCCGCTTTCAGGCCCGTGGCTGGGGGAGCAGAGCAATGTCTGGGCCCCACTGTCCCCCATGCCTGGGCGTGCACAGCAGCATGGCTTTGCCTTTCACGGTGGCAGGCAGGCTCTAAGATGCCCCTTAGTGATCTCTGCCTCCTGGCATTAATACTTTGTATAAGCCCTCCTCCTCGACTTACTTCTAGCTCGTAGAGTATGGCAAAAGTGATGGGATGGCACTTCTGTGACTATGTTAGGGAAGAACAATAGCTTACCTCTAGCTTGTAGATTCTCCCCCTTCTGGCTTGGAGAAGGTAACTTGCCATGTTGGGGAGGCCCACCTGGCAAAGGAATGTGGACGGTCTCTGGCCAGTAGCCAGAAAGAAATGAAGGTCCTCAGTCCAAAAACTCTCAAGGAACTGAATCCTACCAACAGTCTTGTGAGCAAGCTTGGTGGCAGATTTTCCCCAATTAAGCCTTCAGATAAGACCCCAACCATGGCCAACCCTGCAATTTCAACCTCATGCAAAACTGTGAAGCAGAGGATCAGCTGAATTAGCCCCAATTCTGGACTCACCGCAACTGTGAAATGTGTATTGTTTTAAGCTGGTAAGTTTGAGGTAGTTTGTCTTGCAGCAGTAGATAACTAATATATTCATTTTTAATTGTCTGACCTTTTCCCTGTAGATCAAATCCATGGGCCTTCTTGCCCTTGATCCAGCCAGCACTTGCTTTATTTCCAATATGAACATGAAGAAGCGCATGCATTGTTTCTGATTTCTAATGTTATTTATGACTGACAAAGAAGGAAGATGCTACAATCTGGCTCACCTTATGGATGGGGAGTTGAGAACAGGGCTGGGAACAGACCCATAAACATTGTGCATGTGAGGCACTGTCTGCTTTGATTGGGACAATGAGGAAGAAAATGACCTCAGACTCCAAGACCATAGGCTTGGCCATGTCTGAATACAGGAGGCATCTGTTAGGACAACAAGGAAGAGCCAATAAATTATCAAGCAGGGTTTAGCATCTAACCATCACACAGCAGTCCATCTGCTTGGCAAGATTGCTGTATCATGTTACAGTATTACAGTGAGAAAAATCACTCTTTTGACTTGATAAATACTATCCTTTCTAAATGTATTCTTTTTTACTGAAAGCAATCGAGACATGATATCTAGTCAAACTATGAAACAGACGGGATAGACTCTATGCGATATGCTTTGTCTTGGTGCTGACAAGGACAAGAAGCTCTCCGATATTTTTTAAAAAGAAAAAAAAATCAAGAAAATAATGAAAATCTCCTGTACAGCTGCATTACAGTTATTTAAATGCCTTTTAAAAACTGAATGTTTTTGCCTTATAAGTTTTGAATCCTAGAGGGTATTTGTCCTATATTTTGCTTCCCTAGAGCATTAGTGATAAAGTGGGACCTAGAGATCCTCTGATGAAACTTCTCATTTTATAGATAAAAAACCAAGGTCAGAGAATAGGGGGCTGGCTTTTCTTCATCTCATAAGCTAGGTTAATTCAGAGAAGAGACAAATAACAAGCCAGACATAAAATGAAACATTTCTATTTCATCCTTAGGACAACCTAATAGGTATTATCATGACCCTCATTTTACTAATGAAAAACGGCAAATCTCAGAGAGGTTAAGAAACTGATGCATGTCATACAGTTTAAAGGAGAAGAATAGAGCCTAGATGCAAGTTCAGCTCTTCCTGACCTCAGAGACTCAACCTTTAAACAATTCCAAAAGTCATACTATCTTCCCACACAGAACTCCTAATTTTATAGATTCTTTCCCTTTTGGCTTGGAGAAAGCACCCTGCCATATTGAGGGGGCCCCCACCTGGCAAAGGATTCTTAAATACTCCTTCCAAAAGACCCAGTAGCTATAAAGGCAGTAATTATTTTCCCAACAGGAACCTTTAATAATGAGCCAGCTGTCTAGAAATACAAGAAGGAAGGAAATCAGCCTCATCACCTGCACCTGCTTGGTCTCTTTTGTTGCCCTTCAGGGCCGGTTCCCTCATTCGCTGGAAACTTCGGCTCTCATCTCAGTTTCCAATATGCATGTATCAGTTAGAGTTTGCTGCATAAAAAGTGCCCCACAACCTTGTGACTTAAAACAAAGACCA
>SJYW01011333.1:462395-477979 GCA_006410735.1 Raphicerus campestris
CCGGAACTTGTTCAAACTCATGTCCATGGAATTGATGATGCTATCCAATCATCTCATCCTCTGTCATCCCCTTCTCCTCCCGTCTTCAATCTTTACCAGGCAGCATCAGGGTATTTTTCGATAAGTCTGTTCTTTGCATCAGGTGGCCAAAGTATTGGAGTTAAGGGAGGTAACAGAATAAAAAAGATCTAGTAGCATCTTTCTCCCATCATCCACTTTCTTTTACTTATTTATTTTTGGCAGTGCTGGGTCTTCATATGAGACCCAGCACTGATATAAGGTTCTGATATAAGGTTCCCCATGGCAGAGTATGGACCTCTTATATCCGGTTCACCTTGTAGCTCCTGAGGGTGGACTAGTACCTGTTCTAGAGCAAAGATTAGAGGAAGACACGTTGGATGGATGAAGTGTCATCTCTCTGGCCACATCTGACCTTTTGGCTTCCACTGTACTTTGTACAAACTCTGTTAGCAATTATTATCCACCACTGCTGTAATCTGTTCATGGCTCTGCTCCCCATAGACTGTGAGGTCCTAAAAGGAAGAACCAGTAATATCCATCTATTTCCAGTTATATGTGTCTATTTCCAGTGATATGTGTCTCTTTCTGGCCCAGAGCTTGGACTGCAGTTGTCTTCCAGTGACGAAGGAATGAATGAATGAATATATGAACTAACACTTTTTACCCCAAATGAGTATTAGGTAAAATAGTTAATTATAATTGATACTCTTCCACTTCCTTTGAGTAACCAGCTCCTTTGCCAATCATTTTCCCCAAAAAACTTGCTGTCTCCCCAACAGGCTTTCCTCTGCACTATGGACTTTTCCTGATCCCTCTGTTTTGCCTTCATCAAAACTAAAATGATCTCAAATCTAGTCCTACTGCCTTATTTTACAGATGGGGAAACCGATATCAAGCAAAGTTATACATGGTAAATAATAGGGCCCAAGCAGACCTTTATACTGAAGGACGGAATGGTAATCCACTCCTGTATTCTTGCCTGGAGAATTCCATGGATAGAGAAGCTTGGTGGGCTATAGTCCATGGGGGTTCACAAAGAGTTGAACACAGCTGAGTGACTAACATACATACATAGACCCTTATACTCCACCTGTAGCCTGGGTCCTCCTTCAACATCTTTGTTGTAGTCCTTGGTTTCCAGTAACTGAGGTCCTGCAGGGATCAGTCTCCCCACTTTGGTAAAATACTCAGGGGTGTCTTTAGTTTAATATACTCCATTTTAAAGATGGTGTCTTCATTTTAAGAGGGGCCTTCCTTTTAACACACAGCCTACCTGGGTTCCTACAGGAGCCTACCTGGATTCCTGGAATGTATCAGATGGTCAATAAATATTCTTTGAATATGAATGACAGCAGGCAAGAAAGTTGAGGTTTGAGAAAGGGTGTGGGGGCAGATATTGGTGAAGAAGCAGCCACATTTGTCATTAAAGCAAAGATGAGATGTACAAAATGTACAGTAGCAATTATATTTCATAGTTTTCTATATGAATGTTCCCTGGATCCCAGCCAAATATGATGACTGGGAAGGATAAATCCTGAAGTGTACAAATCACACACACATACATATTCACAACACATAACAGTGAAGATGGTCCCATAAGGTGGGGTCATCCCTTCCTCCAAGTCTGAATTTGACAGGCATCTTCATTCTCCTGGGCTTTCCTTGTAGCTCAGCTGGTAAAGAATCTGCCTGTGATGTGAGAGATCTAGATTTTATCCCAGGGTTGGGAAGATCCCCTGGAGAAGGGAAAGGCTACCCACTCCAGTATTCTGGCCTGGAGAATTCCATGGACTGTATAATAGGCCATGGGGTCGCAAAGAGTCAGACACAACTGAGTGACTTTCACTTTCACTTTCACCCTCCTAGTGGTTTGGAAGTGACATCACACCTGCTAGGCTCACATGGGAATAAGAAAAACATCATGTCTGGTTGCAGAGACAGCAAAGAGCCAAAATCCAAACATTCATTTTTAACACTTTAAAGTTTATTAATCAATATTCCACAGGATTTTGGATGCACAAGGCTGAAACCATCCTCTCTTGGGGAGAAGATTATGATTTTAAGAAAGTTGCAAAGATCCCCACCCTGAGCTCCAGGTCTGCATGTATACTTGACCACTATTCATCTTCGCAGGAATGAGCCACAGAAATGCTCCCCTCCACCTGTGCAAAATTAACCTAAGCATCTTTTTGTTCAAAGCTGCTTCAATTTCCTTACCAGTTATTCTGGAGATTGATGGTGCCATCTATCAAGTTGCTCTCTGCATTCTTCGTCCTTCTAAATGACCCTGAGATTTTAGCAGGAATTCCTTTTTCTTTTTGACCTCTTCTGTACCATCCATATTCCTCCTGCCCCAGTTTAGGCAGGCTTCTCATCTGTCTCCACCCTGCCAACTCTGCCCCTTGACACCTCTCCTGTTCATACCTTTCTTCTGCCTCCACTGGATCACTGAGGAAGCTCACATCTGGTCCACCATTTGCTCTTGACTCTGTCTAACCGTGCCCGCCACAGAAGTCATAGTGAGCTCTCTAAGATGCTCTCTTTTCATGCCTGTGGTCTCTGTCAGAAGCTCTTCAGGGGCATCTCATTGCCCTCCATGTCAAGCGCAGATTTTTTTAAGCTTTAGTTTCAGATGAACAGCAAAAGGACTCAGCTATACATACACATGTATCCATTCTCCCCCAAACTCCCCTCTGTCTCCTCCAGGCTGCCACATACCATTCAGCAGAGTTTCATGTACTGTACAGTAGGTCCTTGTTGGTTATTCATTTTAAATATAGCAGTGTGTATATGCTGGAGAAGGAAATGGCAACCTGCTCCAGTTTTCTGGCCTGGGAAATCCCATGGACAGAAGAGCCTGGCAGGCTACAGTCCATGGGGTCTCAAAGAATCAGACACAACTTGGCGACTAAACAGCAAGTGTGTACGTGTCCATTGCATACTTTCTAACTGTGCCTTCTCCCATCCTTCCCGACGGCAACCATAAGTTCTTTCTCTAAGTCTGTGAATCACTTTCAGTTTTGTAAGTAAGTTCATTTGTATCAGATCTTTTTAGATTCCATATTTAAGGGATGCCATATGATATTTCTCCTTTTCTGAGAGCACACTTGTTGATATGGCCCAGGAGGGCCCCAGGAAGGGGACTGCAGGTCCTTGGCAGCATCGGGCTTCTTTGTCTTTGTGGTCTGCTTGCTGAAATGGCCCTCTTGGCCTTTTTCTGACCCCCTCTGGTCTGCACTAATTTTCAGTTAACATCTGCATGTGCAGTCGTGTCTGACTCTTTGCAACCCTGTGGACTAAAGCCCATCAGGCTCCTCTGTCCATGGGATTTCCCAGACAAGAATACTGGAGTGGGTTGTCATTTCCTTCTCCAGGGGATCTTTCCAACCCAGGGATTGAACAAGCATCTCCTGTGTCTCCTGCATTGCAGGAGTTACCATTGAGCCTCCCAGGAAACCATTATTTAATACCTACCTACTTATATTTTAAAGACTTGTCTCAAACCAAAAATTCATCTTCTCTGAACTTTTCTCTGACATCACCTCTTGGTGTCCCAACTCTGCCAGGTCAGACTGACATTATGGACAGAGAAAACATCACTGCATTGCTTTTTTTGCCTCTTCCTTCTCCAGGGCAAGACTCTTATTTACATCTTCATATCAATGTTTCACACAGTGCCTGGCACAGAGTAGATGCTGTGATCTCTTACTAAATGAATAAAGCACAAAGAACTAGGATGTGAGGAATGGCTGTAACACTGGTGAGATAATTCCAGGATAAAGCGAGGTCGGCAATCTGGGCCCTATCTTCCAGAAAGGCCAGGCTGGGCCCCATTGTGCTATGACTGGTTCTCTGAGACAAGCATTGGAAGCTGAATGCAAGTTCTCCAAGACTGTGGGCTCTGTCTTCCTTCCCAGAAGAAGAAGGCTGGAATTTGCATGCAGCAAGCTATAAAATTGGGTCACATTTGGAAATCTGGGCTGTGTTTGGCCCACATATCTGAGATATTTGGAAGATGCTGTGTCTAATGGGTCACTGGGGAGACAAGGTGTGGAGGTGGGAAGAAGATTTTGAGTGTCTTCACTTGGAACATGAATTTTCAAGTTTATCACATGCCCTACCTCTTCTATTTATGGAGCCGTCCATCTTTACCAGTATTAATAATATGACTTTGTGACTGATGACTACTTTTAATCCATGTGGTGCTTTCGTGTAAAGTGGCATAGGTAAACTGCAAAGGGGATTTCCTTATCCGGGGTAGCCATAGTGCCGCTTTCAGGCCCGTGGCTGGGGGAGCAGAGCAATGTCTGGGCCCCACTGTCCCCCATGCCTGGGCGTGCACAGCAGCATGGCTTTGCCTTTCACGGTGGCAGGCAGGCTCTAAGATGCCCCTTAGTGATCTCTGCCTCCTGGCATTAATACTTTGTATAAGCCCTCCTCCTCGACTTACTTCTAGCTCGTAGAGTATGGCAAAAGTGATGGGATGGCACTTCTGTGACTATGTTAGGGAAGAACAATAGCTTACCTCTAGCTTGTAGATTCTCCCCCTTCTGGCTTGGAGAAGGTAACTTGCCATGTTGGGGAGGCCCACCTGGCAAAGGAATGTGGACGGTCTCTGGCCAGTAGCCAGAAAGAAATGAAGGTCCTCAGTCCAAAAACTCTCGAGGAACTGAATCCTACCAACAGTCTTGTGAGCAAGCTTGGTGGCAGATTTTCCCCAATTAAGCCTTCAGATAAGACCCCAACCATGGCCAACCCTGCAATTTCAACCTCATGCAAAACTGTGAAGCAGAGGATCAGCTGAATTAGCCCCAATTTTGGACTCACTGCAACTGTGAAATGTGTGTTGTTTTAAGCTGGTAAGTTTGAGGTAGTTTGTCATGCAGCAGTAGATAACTAATATATTCATTTTTAATTGTCTGACCTTTTCCCTGTAGATCAAATCCATGGGCCTTCTTGCCCTTGATCCAGCCAGCACTTGCTTTATTTCCAATATGAACATGAAGAAGCGCATGCATTGTTTCTGATTTCTAATGTTATTTATGACTGACAAAGAAGGAAGATGCTACAATCTGGCTCACCTTATGGATGGGGAGTTGAGAACAGGGCTGGGAACAGACCCATAAACATTGTGCATGTGAGGCACTGTCTGCTTTGATTGGGACAATGAGGAAGAAAATGACCTCAGACTCCAAGACCATAGGCTTGGCCATGTCTGAATACAGGAGGCATCTGTTAGGACAACAAGGAAGAGCCAATAAATTATCAAGCAGGGTTTAGCATCTAACCATCACACAGCAGTCCATCTGCTTGGCAAGACTGCTGTATCATGTTACAGTATTACAGTGAGAAAAATCACTCTTTTGACTTGATAAATACTATCCTTTCTAAATGTATTCTCTTTTACTGAAAGCAATCGAGACATGATATCTAGTCAAACTATGAAACAGACGGGATAGACTCTATGCGATATGCTTTGTCTTGGTGCTGACAAGGACAAGAAGCTCTCCGATATTTTTTAAAAAGAAAAAAAAATCAAGAAAATAATGAAAATCTCCTGTACAGCTGCATTACAGTTATTTAAATGCCTTTTAAAAATTGAACGTTTTTGCCTTATAAGTTTTGAATCCTAGAGGGTATTTGTCCTATATTTTGCTTCCCTAGAGCATTAGTGATAAAGTGGGACCTAGAGATCCTCTGATGAAACTTCTCATTTTATAGATAAAAAACCAAGGTCAGAGAATAGGGGGCTGGCTTTTCTTCATCTCATAAGCTAGGTTAATTCAGAGAAGAGACAAATAACAAGCCAGACATAAAATGAAACATTTCTATTTCATCCTTAGGACAACCTAATAGGTATTATCATGACCCTCATTTTACTAATGAAAAACGGCAAATCTCAGAGAGGTTAAGAAACTGATGCATGTCATACAGTTTAAAGGAGAAGAATAGAGCCTAGATGCAAGTTCAGCTCTTCCTGACCTCAGAGACTCGACCTTTAAACAATTCCAAAAGTCATACTATCTTCCCACACAGAACTCCTAATTTTATAGATTCTTTCCCTTTTGGCTTGGAGAAAGCACCCTGCCATATTGAGGGGGCCCCCACCTGGCAAAGGATTCTTAAATACTCCTTCCAAAAGACCCAGTAGCTATAAAGGCAGTAATTATTTTCCCAACAGGAACCTTTAATAATGAGCCAGCTGTCTAGAAATACAAGAAGGAAGGAAATCAGCCTCATCACCTGCACCTGCTTGGTCTCTTTTGTTGCCCTTCAGGGCCGGTTCCCTCATTCGCTGGAAACTTCGGCTCTCATCTCAGTTTCCAATATGCATGTATCAGTTAGAGTTTGCTGCATAAAAAGTGCCCCACAACCTTGTGACTTAAAACAAAGACCATTGACCAAGGGGAGAGTGAAGGGAAAGAATCCCCGAAGGTGGAGAGTGAAACTTCCCTCTATCTCCGACATAACCCACAGACTTTTCATAATCTTGTCAACTCAGCATGCCCAAAGTGAAGACACGATGATCTCTAAAATACGCACCTTCTGATCCTTTATCTCAGGTGAGTGTACCATCACCTATCCATCCTCCCAAATCAGAAAGACCAGAGGCATTTGGTCTCCTGTCTCACATTCATCACTCTGTCCTTTCAGTAACGGGCTGTGATGCAAAACCTCCAATTAGACTGAACTATATGTGCTGCCTTGACTTCTGGTAAAATCAGGAGGACCTCAGATGGCTTAACCATGGGTTTCCTTCCCTATCCTGTTCTTGCAGACAAGGTCCTAGTAAACCATGCTTCTTATCAAGGGACCAGACACAGTTTCTGCTTATCACTGAGTGTGTCCTTAGTCACGTCTGACTCTTTGTGACCCCATGGACTGTAGCCTGCCAGGCTCCTCTGTCCATGGAATTT
Organism: Raphicerus campestris; assembly: GCA_006410735.1. Taxonomy (NCBI): domain Eukaryota; kingdom Metazoa; phylum Chordata; class Mammalia; order Artiodactyla; family Bovidae; genus Raphicerus; species Raphicerus campestris. The sequence goes on from SJYW01011333.1 coordinate 469,334, forward strand.
CTAGGCAAGAACACTGGAATAGGTTGCTGTTTCCTTCTCCAGGGGATCTTCCCCACCCAGGGATCTCTGTGTCTCCTGCACTGGCATGCAGACTCTTTACCACTGTGCCACCTGGTTATCCCTGAGTAGCAGGCTTTATCTCCCTGTCGGCCTGCACAGTTATTCAAACAAGCCAATCACATCCTTCAGGAACTGGGGGGCAACTCACCCTATTGATACTACAAAATCTGTCTCCTACAGTTCCTGTGGATGTGACCTGCTCTCTGCGGTAGCCTCCGTGTAGCCCTGTGGTGTGTGCTCCCTTCCTCTCCTGGCTTGTAATGTATGTGACTCCTGAACTGCCATCCAGCCTACTTTTCCAGTGTCTGGTGTTGTGTGTTGGGTAATCCCTCTAACTCTAGGGCAGAAATCCCTCCCTTACTGATGGGGTGAGTAGGAGGTTATAAAATACAGGTCATTGGAGCCTTTTTTTCTAAATCCCTCTCATATGCCTCTCATAGGCTTCCTTTGTCACTCAGTCAGTAAAGAATCTGCCTGCATTGCAGGAGACCTGGGTTCGACCCCTGGGTTGGGAAGATACCCTGGAGAAGGAAATGGCAACCCACTCCAGTGATCTTGCCTGGTGAATCCCATGGACAGAGGAACCTGGAGGGCTATAGTCCATGGAGTCGCAAGAGTTGGACAAGACTTAGCAACTAAACCACCACCACCACTCATATGCCTGCCCCTCATCACTTTTCGTTGGACCATTATAGTATTTTCTAACTGGTCCCACTTTCTCTGCCTGGTGCTTTTGCTTAACCATATACACTGCTGCCTGGTTATCTTTCTGAAAAACAAAAATGAGCACATTATTTCTTTGCTTGAAGTCCATTAATGGTTTCCTACAACTCTCAGGATAGAAATAAAATCCCTTAGTTGAGTTTCCATAGCTGTTCCTGGTCTGGTCTGGGCTTTCTCTCTGGCCTCATCTTCTAGAACTTCATAACCTTTGTGCTTTAACCGATTTTTCTCTCCTAGTCTATGGGAGTCTTGGATTTCTGGCATTAGCTCCTCCTTTTGTTCAAGTCCCTTTCCTTCTCTACCTTACTCTTACAGGTACTTGATGACATGTTCCTCCAGGAAGCCTTCCCTGATCATCTCTCAGTGATTAAGGGCATTGAGATCTGAACTCTAACCATACTCGATGCTTATTGTGGCCACAGCTCCTACATATTCTGTACTTACCTCTTTTCTTGTCCTTCTGTCTCATCTGTAAACTCAAATGCTGATGGTAGCCTCTGGAATATAGAAGGCATTCAATATATATTTGTGAGCTAATGAGTAAATGAAAATTTAAGAACTGCAAGGGCTAATGAGTTGTTTGTTTTCTTCCTCGTGACTGAGATGAAGCCTCTTACAAATAGATTTTGTAAAAGGTTTAATGTTCTTTTATTTTTCAAGTTTTTTTGCTCCATCCTTTCATGTGCATATTAACCTGATTTCAGAAGAAACTGTTAAGCACAATTCTATTTTAAGAACATAAATTCATAGGGGCAGGAAATGAAAAATTGCTCTTTGAAATGCTCTTGGGAAATTTCAATCTATACCTTGTGTTGTTTAAAATAAAATAGCTCCAGACCAGGATACAGAAGTGGAGGCAAAATGAAACCTTGGCCTACAACATGATTTTAGATAAAAATCCCTTTGTAACAAATGAACACCATAGGCCCTCAAAATTGACTTGTTAAAGAGATTTCTTTCTTTAAATAAGTACATGGTGAGAAATTGCATAAGTTACCTAGAGAAACTTGGGTGGCAGAGGATGAATTCAGTTTTTGCAGTGACTAAGCACATGAAGGAAAAGATTTAAATTACAAAAGCAAGGAGAAGGTTGTTATTCACATCTGTGCTGGTCCTTTTTCTATCTTTCTGAGCCACAGGGTCATTTGACATGGGGATGACCTGATGGGGTGTTTTCTTTCTGTGTTCTCTTTTGTGTATACGGGTGTGGAATGTAGATCTTCCTGTCAAGAGGAGTTAGTCTTTTCGCAGTGAGATGATGTTGGCTTAAGAGTTAGCCTTAGCCTTTCCTCTGGTTAATTCCATTTGCTGTTATAGTACAGTTCGAGTAAAGAAGAGATTGAGTTAATTCTTGTCAAAATGGTTTGATAAGTAGCACTTACTATGGACAGGCCTCTTTCTAAACACGTGTGAAATAATTTACTCATTTAATTCACGTGCCATTCCTATGTACTGGGTTCTGTCATTTCCCCTATTCTACAGATGGGGATGGGCCTACCTGGTGCCTCAGCAGTAAAGAATCTGCCTGCAAGGCAGGAGATGCAGGTTTGACCCTGGGTTGGGAAGGTCCCCTTGAAAAGGAAATGGCAACCCACTTACAATATTCTTGCCAGGAAAGTCCTATGAACAGAGGAGCCTTGTGGGCTAATGTTTATGGGGTAGCAAAGAATAGGACACAACTGAGTGACTGAGCACAGCACCCATGGGGAAATTGAGACTCAGAAAAGTTAAGTCACTAGTCTAAGACCACACAGCTAGGGAGCTACCTAGCCAAGATTGGAGCCAGATCATCTGGCTATAAAATTGGCATGTTTAACCACTACAACTAGGGAAGAAAGCTTGATTGAGTTCTAACTCTGTGTTAAATATCAGGGTTTAAATCATCTTTCATCTTGACAACAAATAAGGGATACCTTTCTCTTATTTAATAAAAGAAAATCAGGGTCCAGAGATCGAAGGGAAAGTTGTCAGGAGCAGACCTGGGGAATAATTCCTGGGGTACCTCATTCTAAAATCCATGTACCATCCTGCACTGCCCCTTTCACCTTCCTGCCCCCCCTGCCCCACTGGGGGAAGGGGGATACCCTTCCTTTTTGCCCCATCAGTGTAACCATCCAAGCAGATCCTCATGGATTCTGAGGCAGAAAGGGGAGGTGCTATTTTTATAGGTGAAAAAATCCTTGAATGGAAATGGGGAAGTGACTTGTTCAAGGTCAAACAGGTTGGAGATAAAAAGAAGTGCACCTTTTCTGACTCTAAGACCAACGAAATTTGTACTTTTTCACAGTTCTTTCAGAGTTGCTGAGTGACAGCTCCATTGAATGATCTTGAAAAGCTGGTAGATTGTTTGAAAATTTGCTCTCGACAACATCTTGAGAGCTCAATTTGAGAGGAAGGTTCAGAAAGGTAACTTTGAGTTTCTTTGTTCAAAGGAAGAACAGAGAGAGAAGTTTTCAAATCCTCAAGCAATTGGCTTGGGGAAAAGAAGTTGATCTTGCTAAACTTGGCCAAAGTTGTAATCCAGCCAAGTCATTCTGGATAACACACTAACTTAAGATGCTTCTCACCCTGCTGCATGCTGTGTGGGTAAATTAGGAAGGAACATTGGAATTCTTATCTTTGGATTCTTCACTATCCCCAATACAATTTTGAAGGCTCATATAATTTTGAAAGCCTGTCTTCTCGAATGGCAATAAACAGCCCCATTGAAGACAAATGCAATTAAATTGGCTTGAGAGCTGTAAATTAAAAAGTGGGGGGTTTGTGGGGGGTAAAATCAGATGTTGAATTCTTGGGCACAGATCCTAGCCACTATAAATCAGATATTGGCTTCATTTTGACATCCCAATCATCTCTTCCAAATGTCAGCCTCAAATCTATCCAACCATGAAACTCAAAATCAAATGAAAGCTCAGTGCTGGGGTTCTGCTGTGTAGGCCAATTTTTCTCTCTCTCGGTCTGGTCTCTTCACCATCCCTTCTCTCCTAGGCTTGGAGTTGGAAAATCCAGTCGGGGACTTGCTGAGGGACCTTGGCTCTGATACGGCAAGACAAGATGGGAAGAAAAGCACTACTTTCTGTGTTCTGGATTCAGAGTCAGGAAGAAAGCTGAGTGTATGCAGAATCTTCATTTTCTGAAAGAGTTTGAAGTTCAGCAGAAAAAAAAACCCCAGTATAGTTGAAGGACCAAAGCACAGGGAAGTGGATTTGAATCAGGGCCCATCCTTACCCAGTTGAGTCACTGAGTGATGAGTCCTCTTGCTAACTGTTTTCATTAGATTGGCCAAAAAGTTTGGGTTTTCCCCAGCTTACAGAAAAACCTGAACAAACTTTTTGGCCACCCATTGCATCTGTGGGGCCTCCTAGGTAGTGTTGGTGGTAAAGAACCCACTTTCCAATGCCATTGATGCCTGAGACGCAGGTTCGATCCCTGGGTCGGGAAGATCCTCTGGAAAAGGAATCAGCAACCCACTCCAATATTCTTGCCTGGAGAATTCCATGGACAAGAGGAGCCTGGTGGGCTACAGTCCATAGGGTCACAAAGAATTTGGACATGATGCAATACACCTATAAGGTGGAAATGAAAACAGATTTAAAAAGAGATAGCGTGCCTCATTATATATACATATTTTTCCTTGTTTGTTTTATTGTAAAAGGTCAGATAGCGAGATCATGGGAATCCTGGAACCAGAATTTTGAGTTCCTGGCTCTTCAGCCACTGGTCCTCTTTCAGGAGATGCTTTAAAGCAGTCCTGGTCATTCTTTGCTACTTTTTGCCTTTGCAGCAATCTCTTTAATCAAGCCATTTTCCTCCTTGGAGAACAGTTAAGCAATAAGCTCAACGTTCAGAAAACTAAGATCATGGCATCTGGTCCCATCATTTCATGGCAAATAGATGGGGAAACAGTGGAAACAGTGGCTGACTTTATTTTTTGGGGCTCCAAAATCACTGCAGATGGTGATTGCAGTGATGAAATTAAGACGCTTACTCCTTGGAAGGAAAGTTATGACCAACCTCGATAGCATATTCAAAAGCAGAGACATCACTTTGTCACCAAAGGCCCATCTAGTCAAGGCTATGGTTTTTCCAGTGGTCATGTATGGATGTGAGAGTTGGACTATAAAGAAAGCTGAGCACTGAAGAATTGATGCTTTTGAACTGTGGTGTTGGAGAAGAGTCTTGAGAGTCCCTTGGACTGCAAGGAGATCCAACTAGTCCATCCTAAAGAGGATCAGTCCTGGATGTTTCTTGGGGACTGATGTTGAAGCTGAAACTCCAATACTTTGGCCATCTGATGTGAAGAGCTGACTCATTTGAAAAGACTCTAATGCTGGGAAAGATTGAGGGCAGGAGAAGGGGACAACAGAGAATGAGATGGTTGGATGGCATGACTGACTCAATGGACATGAGTTGGCTGAACTCTGGGAGTTGGTGATGGACAGGGAGGCCTGGTGTGCTGCAGTTCATGGGGTCGCAAAGAGTTGGACATGACTGAGCGACTGAACTGAACTGAAGCACATATCATTTTTCAGGTTCTTTTTATAAACCTCAGGTGACACTCAAATTCTCATATGCAAATAAAGCTAGAACACATCCCCTAAACTGATTGCCTGTGGTGATGGTCTTCTCCAGAGCACCCAGTCCTGAGAAAGTCTCCAGGCAGAAGTCTCAGGCAAATGCACCTGTTTTTAATTAGCACAAACAATCCTGCCAGCAACAGGAGAAGACAGAGAGCATTGATTTCGGAATAAGTTAACCCTTCCATGGCGGAGAAGGCAATGTCACCCCACTCCAGTGTTCTTGCCTGGAGAATCCCAGGGACAGGGGAGCCTAGTGGGCTGCCGTCTATGGGATCGCACAGAGTCAGACACGACTGAAGTGACTTAATAGCAGCAGCAGCAGCAGCAACCTTTCCATGTGCCTTGCTCGAAGAAGCTGGGAAGAAGCCAGTTCAGTGAGGGCATCTCAAACACCTTCCCTCCCAGCACCTCCCCTCACTCTGTGGATAGTCTCCCCACCAGCCTCCTACTAGATAAGTGGACATTTCCTTTATTGCCTCCAGCTTAACCCCTCCCTGGAACTTCATCACCACAATCTGCAGGCCTGGTGCATCATTAATGGAGTGTGGTTGGCATCATTTTCTCATTTCCTCTCACCACTGCAAAGAAACCTAGCTCATAAAGGTGATGGGATTTGGTTTGGGCAGAGAGCCAGGAAACAACAGAGCCAGGATTTGTGTTCAGAAATGAATTCTAACCCCAAGTCCAGTCCTGGTCCACAGGCTTCTCCCTGAGCCTCTGGTGCCATCTCCATCATTTTGCAGCAGGGGTCAATGGTTGCTATGTGTAAAAGTAAATTTTATTCCCAGTGCAGGTGCTCGCACATGCTGTCTTCAGTTGTGTCCAACTCTTTGGCACCCCATGGACTGCAGCCCACCAGGCTTCTCTGAAGTTTACAGGCAAGAACACTGGAGCAAGCTGCCATTTTTTGCTTCCGGGGATCTTCCTAACCCAAGGATCAAACCCAAGTCTTTTGTATCTCCCGCATTGGAGGTGTATTTTTAACCATTGCACCACCTGAGAAGCCCTTTGGTGCAGATAGGACACAGGTTTTTTGAAAACCCACGGACAGAGGACCCTAGTGGGCTACAGGCTGTGGCGTCACAAGAGTAGGACATGGCAACTAAACCACAACCAGCACCTGTAGGCTCAGTGGTTCTCAGTTCTAGCTGTGCCTTAGGACCTTGGAGAACTTATAAAAATAGATGAGTCATCTGAGTATAAAAATAGATGAGTCAGACCCCATCTGAGGCCAATTATGTAGGAGTCTGGGAGTGGACTGTGGCTTAGGTACTTTCTAAAATTCCCTAAGTGGTTCTAATAGATAGCCAGGGCTCGGAGGAATTCCGATGACCCCCCAACTCTGTGACACTATGAGTTTTGAGGTAGGGGAGGGGCCCTGGCACCAGGCTGTTGGGAGGGACAGAGGTCAGGGACTAATCTCATCTTCAGAGAAGTTGGCAGGCTTGTATGAATACTGTTCCCTTTTGGACTCTGTGTTGGCATATTGCCCTGGGCCCTGAGCTCATGTTCATCTAATCAATCAGCATGGAAATTAAGTAGGGTTTATGTTAATTGTCCCATGTCCTTTTTCTTTCTAGTAAGACTCATGACATTTTATATAGGGCAAAGTTTATCTAGGATGTCTACCTTTTTTTAAGGTCGTGAAACCTTTGTGAATACAATGAAAGTTAAGCAGACTCTCTCCAGGGAAAGGATATACAAGTGTATACACACTCACACATACACAAAACAGACTTTTCATATAGCTCACAGCAGTAGTTGGTCCCCAATTATTCTGGCATTAGGGATGGGTTTTGTGGAAGACAATTTTTCCACAGTCTGATGGTGGGGCAGATGTTTTGGGGATGATTCAATCACATTACATTTATTGTGTACTTTATTTCTATTATCATTATATCAGTCCCACCTCCCATCTTCAGGCATTAGATCCTAGAGGTTGGGGACCCCTATTTTAGGGTGTTCTCAGAAGTTCTGAGGACAGTGTTTCTCAAACTCCAACAAGTAGGTATCAGAATCACCTAGAAGGTCAGGAAACCACTGACTGCCAGGCCCCGCCCCAGACTTTCCCCATCAGTAGGTCTGTGTGGGACCTGAAGTTTCGCATTCCTAACAAGCTGGCAGGTAATGTGCTGCTGCTGACGTGGGGAGGACACTTTGAGAACCGATACCCCCAGACAAAAGCCTATTTCTTAGACTGACTCTCCTGTATTGTAAGAACATGAGTTTCAGTACAGAGAGGAGGCACCCAACAAGCTGACAGCAGAGCAGGTGATGTCAAGTTCCATCAGTTTCAAGGCAAGCCAATTCCATTCACCTGACGTAAGCCAGGGAACTAAGACAAGGTCCCTGCCTCTGACTTAAAGATCTGTGAATAATCATGAAAGTCAGAATGTGATCACTGTCAGAGGAAATTACGAGCGTCAAGGAAACAGCTTCATGATTTGGGCTCAGGGGGAAGGAGGCACTCAGGAAGGGCTGCAGAAAGGACTGTGTTTGAGCCACGTCTGGAAGGAAGCTAGTGTTAATTGCTCAGTCTGTCTAACTCTTTGTGACCCAGCGGTTGTAGCCTGTCAGGCTCATCCATTCATGGAATTCTCCAGGCAGGAACACTGGAATGGTTGCCATTTCCTTCTCCAGGGAAGGAAGCTAGGAAAGTAAGAAAACTACAGCTGGCCATTGACTGTGTGTGTCCACACAAGGCTCACTGCTTCATGTGTGTTTTGCTATTTATCCCTATCACAACAGTGGAGTGATGTTACACCACATTTACACAAGAGGAAATGACATAGTGTGCTCCTTCTGGTATTGCACTGTGGATGGCAAAGCAACACTTTATTACTTGGTTCTGGCTTTGCGCTTTTGTGAACATGTGCCTCATTCACAGGGCCTGTGAATCACTGTAGTAGGTGTATGATTATGGCTCCTATTTCCCAATAAAAAGGCATCATCCATTAGGTGTGCCTCTGTCGTGGGATGGGATAAATGAATCATGAGGGGATGTCAGGGGAACAAGACTGCAGCGAGCTGGCCCACCCAGAGACCCCTCCATTTCACTAGAAGCCAGCAGAGGGAATAAATCCTCTCTAGCCCACAGTAGCCAGGGCACTGGCGGGAGGGACAGAGGCAGTAGCCAAGAGACCCAGGAAGGACATGTATGGCTAAGATTTTAATTTCACTAAACCAGGAAGTCAAGGCAGGTGTGGGAACCCACCTCTCAGGAGGAGTAATAAGCGGCCTCTGCTTGAGGGGGTCAAGTTGAGTCACTGATGTAGGTTTGGGG